>JANHGO010006454.1:0-21384 GCA_024606505.1 Aquila spilogaster
TCCTCAGGGATTGGTGTTGGGACTAGTGTTATTTAACATCTTTGTAGGTGACATGGACAGTGGGATCAAGTGCACCCACAGTAAGTTCACAGATTAAATCAAGCTCTGTGGTGCAGCTGACATGCAAGAGGTAAAAGATGCCATCCAGACAGACCTGGACAGGCTTGAGAGGTGGGCCCATGCCAACTTCATGAAGTGCAACAAGGCCAAGTGCAAGGTCCTGAACCTGGGTCAGGGCAATCCCAAGCACACATACAGTCTGGGCAGAGAACAGTTTGCGAACAGGCCTGAGGAGAAGGATCTGGGGGTGCCCATTGATAAGAAACTCAACATGAGCTGGCAATGTGCATTTGCAGCCCAGAAGGCCAACTATAATCTGGGTTACATCAAAAGAAGTGCTGCTAGCAGGTCAAGGGAGGTGGTTCTGCACCTCTACTCTGCTCTTGTGAGATCCCACCTGGAGTACTGCATCCAGTTTTGGGGCTCCCAGCATAAGAAGGACATTCAGCTGTTGGTTCCAGAGGAGGGCCAAGAAGATGATCAGAGGGCTGGAGCACCTCCCCAGCCTCTTCAGCCTGGAGAAGAGAAAGCTCTGAGGGGAGCTACCTTCCAGTATCTGAAGAGCGGCTACAGGAAATCTGGGGAAGGACTTTTTACAAGGGCATGTAGTGACAGGACAAGGGGAAATGGTTTTAAACTGGAAGACGGTAGATTTGGACTAGATATTAAGAAGAAATTCTTCACTGTGAGGGTGATGAGACACTGGAATAAGTTGACCAGAACAGTTGCAGGTGCCCTCTCCCTGGAGTTGTTCAAGGCCAGGTTGGATGGAGCTTTGAGCAATCTGATCTAGTAGGTGTCCTTGCCATGGCAGGGTGGTTAGAACAAAATGATTTCTAAGGTCTGTTCCAACCCAAAATATTCTATGATTCTATGATTATATTCTCTTCCTTGCTACAAAAATGAACCTTATTCTGCTTTAGCTCTCCAACTGCTGCAGAATCAAATAGAATGTATATCATTTCTTAATGCCTTTTCTCACTAAATTGATGATTTTTCGTGTACATTTTATGTACTTGTATTTGCCCTATACATACTTACTCAGGAAAACTAACAACTGCCAGGTGCATAATGCTGACAGTTGTTATGTTATGGCTCATTTGGAGTTGTGGCTTTTTTTCTGTTACCAAATTCTGGAAAAAAGAACTGTATATAACTCAATGTAAGGATATTAATTGCTGCAGTACATGTCTTACTGCAATCATATAGAACTTTTTTGAATATCTGCGTGGGTATATAATTTCATCCCTATTCATTTATTCTTGAGACCTTATGTATATTTTATTCAATTACCTCAGAAGATCTAATATTTCTTGTATTTTGCAGATTTGATAGATAGATTTTTAATTTACAGTCTCTAAGACTTCATACTGTGCTTCCTGGTTTAGCTTCTCATCTTGATTTGAAACAGGAAGTTAAACTGCTATTTGTAACACAACGGAAGATAGAGTTACACATCTTTCAAGAGGTCTGCTTTTTGTTTTATATTTCATTTATTTGTTTCACTGTTTACTTTTTGTTTGTTTGCCAGAATGTGTCGGAGTGACTACTGTCTACATATGATAAACATTTTAATTTTTCATAATCCTATGGACTTTGATTCAATTATTTCATTATTTAATTGAAAAAAAAGCTTGATTATAAATATGCAAACTACACATACATTTTTTTTCTGCTGTTGTGCAAATATTTATTGCAAGCAAATTTCTCAGTGTCCCTGAAGTATATGTATGGAAAGCAATAGAACTACTCACATGAAGAAATTGTCTCATATACACTTCCTGTTCATGGATAAGTTCTGATACGATCACGAGATTCAGATACTGCATAGGGATTATAATTCACTAAACTAATAAATATTATGCCTTTTATTTTGATCAACAGCTTAATTCTGTTTTAAGGTGGCAATATTCTATCTAATTCTACGTCAATCAGTTTACTTTGCAAGCAATTCTATTAGAGTTTATTGGCTGAAGTTTTGCATCCTTTCTATTTCTGCTTTATGAAGGAAAACATTTGTAAATCTATTTCCTAATCTTTCTCAGATAACGTTTGTGTTCACATAAATTTCATAGTTTAGAAAACAGTTTTATAAAATAATTTTTAATGAGATAGTTTGTCTGGGTTTTGGTTGTTTTTTGTTTGTTTGTTTGTTTGTTTGTTTTCTGACTGTGCTATGGAAAGAAAACCATGGAAAAGAAGAAGAAGAAATAAAGAAAGCTATGGAAAGTAAGAAGTTGTGCTAACTCTGTCCATTTTTGGAAATTTTACATGTGAAATCAGACTGACTAAATCCTGTTCTCTTGAATTACCAGGGCCTCCGATGTGTTAGGATGATATACCGCATAAAAGATTTTTCTCCATATTCTCTGTAGCTAACATTTTCTCTAAAGAGTAATTGCTAACCACAACTGTAGTGATTTGTAAGGTGGTTGTTAGATGTTCCCAAACACAGCCATTTTTTTTTTTTCATTCCTGCTCATAGAAGAAAAATTGAATTGCTCATGCTTCTTGTTTGTGATTGGTATTGAACATTATAACTGTAAACCATTATGGTATTTTACCCTTCAAATACTTATTGAAAAATCTTTTTTAAATTCCTCAGGTCAATTGTCAGAGGAATCCATTTTGGTTAAATATAGCCATGTTTGCACATTGAACAAAATGAATTGAAATGATTTGTCATATTGTGATTCATAAAATGGGTTACTTAAATCAATAAGAGGCAAAAAAAAAAAAAAAGCACAGTAAAATAAAAGCTATTCTGTTCTGATGTTCTTCTGAAAAATGTAGATAGACAATGTACAATTTCTTGTCTCTCTGTGCTTTTGAAATTTTAATTTTTTAAGTGTTCAAATGCAGTTCAATTGCTATTTAGGGAAAAATAAATATCTATAAATTGTTAGAGGGGAATTATTCTAAGATAGTTTTACAAATCTACATCATAAATCCCTACATCTGAGTCAGATTTTTACTATCTTGTCTAGTCAACAAGAGACAATGAGAAAAGCTGGCACTTCCTTCTTTGTTCATCAGAAATATTTTAGACATCTAAGAATAATTGTAATACAAGCAGATTAAGGGAAGTCTGCTCATCCCTTACTCACTGCAGATCTATCTGTTCTTTATGCACTGATTTCTTTCCTGTGCATGAGAAATAGTTATACATCTTCAGTGACCTTACATATGGCTTAAAATAATTCTGCTTATTTCACGGATATGTTAAAGTTTCAGTCAGCCATATGATAAAGTCTCAGAATACTTTAAGTTTTACAGACAGTTTCATCCAGCCAAAAACGTCATGAAAACTCTCTTCTGAGATTATCAATATAACTGACTAGTTATAAAGTAGACACTGTTTAATGGTCAAGACAAACTTATCTCTTTGTTTATGTCATCAAAACTTATCTTGTCAGTGTTTCAAATGATTTCTTTCCATGCAAGCTTCTAAGACTATAATCAATTCTAATTTTCTTCACTATCAATAAAATCATTTAGATTTCCTCACTCATATTCTATGCCCTTTGTAATTTTATTCTCCTGTCTTTTTCTAGTTCTTTATCTTCATATCAGCTGTTTACTATCTCCTTCCATTCAAGTCCTCCCTGAATGAGTCCACTTGCTTATATGAATTTAAACTTTACTTCTAATCAAATTAAACTTTAATTTATCTAACTTTCATGTTCCTTATGTTCAGTCTTTCATTTCACCAGTCTTCAGAATCTCTCTCCCAGTCTCAGAAGGCTCACATGCTCAAAACAGATGTAATTTTCTTCCTGAAACCTTATTGACTATCTTTGTTTATTGTTGTGATGGTTGATAATTCTTCCTGTATTTAAAAGAAAAGACAGTAAGGATTCTCTTTTGTCTTCTCCTTTCCTTTTCTCACTGCAGACAGACAGTAAGTAAAGCTTATTGCATCCTTCTAATGCTTTCTTTTTCTCCTGTTGACAAATTGCAGGTCCATGAACTTTAGTTTTTCTCCTCAGATGTTTATCTCACTGATATTAATGGTATTCTCATCAGATCTTCAAGTAATGACACTTCTTGCTTGGCTACCATTTTGATTATATTGGTGTTCTGAAATCATAGCATTGCTTTTCCTAATTCCTTAAGGTTCATCTTTAATATCCTTAGAAGCTCATGAATGCAAACATAACACAGATTTTGATAGCTTTCTTGTTCATGTTCTGTTTTCCTTTTATATTTCTTCTCTTGTCTCTGAATTTTGATAGCATCAGTCATACATGCACCTGTAAAGAACTGCTAAAGGAAATAATTTCCTGAGTACTACAAAAAAAAATAACAATGATTATCTGAAGCTCAAAATCCATTCCACCTGTTACTGGATCATTTTTTTATATCCGACTTTTAGTCATCCTGGTCTTCAGTAGCCTTCCTTTAGTTTACAAAACCTGTAAACAACATATCTTCAGGTCTCACTTATGAGACAATAAAGAATATCAGTACGTCCACATTTACATATGTATCATCAAGCTTTGTCAGCAAAATCAAATTAACTGATACTTAAAATGTAAAATGTGATCTGCTTTAATTCAAGCCTGTTTCTATTATTTCCATTTTCCTCTGTAGTTCACACTTGTGACAATGCACTGTATTGAAATAAAACTAAATGAGAATGTTCTCTGGGAGCAGGCTGTATTTTTGCTTAATTTATTTGCATCTTGTGGAAAACTAAAATAACCAGTATTTTGTTTGCTTTCATATTCATTCTTTCAAATTACTACTTTTGGAAAGACCAGTATTTTTTTATGAATATAGTAGACATGGTTTGTTACTACCTAGTGTGCTTAATTGGAATGTCAGTGGAAATTCTCACTGAAGTTCAGTTTAATTTCTTATGATCATGATCATTTTTAAATACTAAATTATAATTCTTTGCATTTATAGTATGATATTATTTTTTATCTAAAAGAGGTGTATAACAAACAAAACTTTTACTTTGATAAAAAAATGTCAATTGGTTTTATTATATAATAATGATAATTTTACAAGATGTATCTGAGTAAGCAAGAAAACCACTTTACCAGAGGTATGAAATAAGTAATACTTAGCCTTAGCCTTGAATAGAAAGACGCTTTTCACTTAGCCTTTCCATTTCTTTTTTTTCTGTGGACCAGGGAAACCAAAGCAGAATTGAGAAGTATTGAACATTGTAAGGAAATGTGTCTGGATGGAAAACCTCACCTACAAATATGACTTGTGAAATAAATGACATTATTTAAGAATTATACCTACAAACAGTTTGGGAACCGAAAAATTAGTTCTTTTCTTCTCTCTTGTGAAAAAGCATGCTGGGAAGCTCAATTAGAAACAAGTGAAACTGAAATCCTAAAGGCACTGAAAACAACAGTATTTCGCTGGAGATATGCACACTTTAAGAGCACGAGGTTAAAAAATTCTTCTTGAGCTCAAATGATCAGACCATGCCTTTATTATAATCTCTTCTTATAACTTTCTTTATAATTAATCTGATTTAACATATGTTAAAAAAGTAAACAAATAACAACAACAACAACAAAAACAACCATAAAATGTGCTGAATCTCAATGTTATCTTTGTTCCCTTATTAACAGTTTATAATATGCACTGCTATTAATGTATACCTATGTGGGGAACAAAACATCTTTTAACTATACAAAACTCTTCTTCCTGACTGTAAGTGGACAGAATTTCATTTTTTTTAATCTATTTTTAAGATTTTGTCTTTTTTGTGTGTGTAAAGAGGGGAAATACAAATAAATAAATAAATAAACTTCCTGCATTTAGTGATAACAAAATTGTGAAGGGCTAGGTTATCTAAACAAGAGTGTCTAATGTGTCAGGAACTAGATGGATGTGACTTGATTTTACTTTGTAAGTTCCAGAAAAAGTGGTTCTGAATGACAGATCAGTCTATATCTCTTGTACTTAATACTTCAAAGGTATTTACTTAGACACAAGATTTCCAAAAAGGATACAAAACATGAAGGAATCAGAAAAAAAAAAAAAAAGAAAAATATATGTTTGGCATTACTACTGATAAAGTGAACTGTGTTTTAAAAGCAGTTGTAAGCATGAAATTGTCTGCCTTCTTTCTGAGGGAAATTAAGTTTCAGACTATATAGTAATCATTTAAAATGCAAAATTTTTAAAAGCCATGAAATTAGAGCTTTTTATTCAAAAGACTATTTCAAAACTGTCACTTAAGATGTAATCATTATGACATTAAATCCAACAAGTATTTATCACTATCTACTTAGCAATAAACTTCATTCATATTGCCCATGATAATAGAAGACATCATATACTTTAATCAAACCATCACTAAATATGACTGGAATGAGAAAGTATTTAACCTTTTGACCTATTCTGAAAGTGCTGTCTGCATATTTTGCTCTGAATAAGCCACAATTGACCAGCCTTTGCTTAGAAAACAACTAAAAAATATTGCCTGTCTTTTTATTATATATGGTTACCATGAACAGTCCTTCACTTGATTGCATATGGACTTTTCAAGGACATTTTTTTTAAAAAAAGGAATATATATATGTATATATCAGTTTCATGGCAAGGGTACACAGGAGGAAACTTTGAAATGTAATGTTTTTCAAAATGTAAAATCCTTCTAATCCTTTTCCTGTTTCTATTTGCGTCACCTTATTTTCTCCCATCCGTTCCCCTCTTTTTTGGTGAATCGAAAGCCCCTCAAAAGCTAATGTCTAAAAGAAGAATTCATGATATTCAGTCTAGAGTCACATACTATGTAGCACAGAAATAGGGTTTGCTGCCAGGAAGATTTTGATGCCTCTTTTCTTCCCTGAAGAAATCAGTATGATTTTTCTTTAGGGAGAAGCGAGTGAGAACCAACAACTGGATTATTTTTAACTTGTGATTCTTTTTCTTGACAATGACAAATAGCAAAGCCTTAAATGCTGTTTGGGAAACATGGGGAAAAAGTAAAAGCAAGCAAGCAAGGAGAAAAACCTTAAACACCACAGAAAGGATACAAAGTACTAGCTGTAAAAGTGACAAGATCCCATGAGTCTCTTGTGGCTATAATGCTGACCTGTCAGGTCACATAACTACAGTCTAGCTGTTCATCAAATCGAGTAGCAGCTTTATCTGCCTTCCCTAACACGTTCTTCCCACCTCTTTTCTCCAAGTACTAATCAAAACAGTATTAACCCTCAGTCTGAATCCTCAAACTGTCTTTTTGCAATCTAGTATGAATGGACTGTTTTAAATAGGACTTATGTCTTCCAGTTTTGTATATATGTACATATGTATCTATAAATGTATATTTTCACATTAGTATATGTATTGGAAGAGTAGCTGAAGGCTTGGAAAGTTTAATGGTGATCATCAAGAAATAATGTGTATTTAGAAGTTGGGTCCTCCAAATATGTCCTAAATTGTGATAATTCAAAGATTGTTCCTAATAATAACAGCATATTATGTGCCTGTGAAGGGTCTGGAGGGCAGGATATATGAGGAGCGGCTGAGGCCCCTCGGTGTGCTGAGCACAGAGCAGAGGAGCTGAGGGGAGGCCTGATGGCGGCTGCAGCTCCTCACAGGGAGCGGAGGGGAGCGCTGAGCTCTGCTCTGTGTGACAGCGACAGCCCCACCTCCCCAAGCAACTAGGATTTATAATAAACTGGTTGGGCTAACATGTGACCTTTTTGTGTCTTAATCTTGCTGTCAGGTACGCATATATCAATAGAACCTCCACTCCCTCCTACAAATTAGAGCGAAACATTTTTTTATTTGGCGTAGTTCATCAGGATACCCGACAGTGAGAATGTTACCCTTCCAGATATAGTTGATATGTGCACCTTCTGGAGCTTCAAGGAGTGATATTTTTGATAACTTAGATGCGAGCAATGCTCCAGAAAGATCACTTCACATATTGAAACTTAAGTGTGAAATTCAAGCCTTTTCCTATGTGTACCTCTTGGGGAAGAGAAAAGTGATTTGAGTACTTCTCTACGATATGTGTGTGCCTCTCCAAGAAGATAACTCTGCATAATGAAACCCTAGGTTCTGATTGAGCCTCTTTGTCTTTTGCGTGCTCCTTTCTGGAAAGGGAGGAGTGATTTGAGCATTTACACCCATTTGATTTGTGTGTGCTTTCCTAGGGAGATAAGGAGTTACTCGAGCTTTTGAATACATGTACCCCTTCCTCCCTTCGTGTAGACCTGTCTGCATATTGGGAGATGAGTGACAATATAGTCATTATGAAAAGTGAAGATCTGTTTGACCTTTTAGAAAAGCATGGTGCTTGGCCCTTGTTACCAGAGGTGGATTGGGTGTGACAGAACTGGCATAACCTGTTTCAGACCGTATTAGTGTCTTACAAAATGAGACTCATACCTGAGTCAGAAAAGGAAAATTGTTTATTTGTGCAGTACTCAGGGCTGCTTTAAAACTGCCATGGAGTTCCAAGATGAAAAGCATTCAGCAGAAATCCAAACTATACAAGCATTGCAAGAATCAGTTAAAGTAACACAGGAATTGGTGAAAACTCTATAGAATCATATAGTAAACCTTGATGGACAATTAGAAAGTGAGAGATGTGCTGCAGCTTTGGTGCAAATGGCCTTAAAGGAACTGTTAATGTGTAAGAATACCAGTGACAGTGTTATCCATAGTTTGCCTCAAGAAAAATCTTACCCTCTGGAAGGATTGAAAGTAATAAAGGTAAGGCTAGACAAATTAGAGACCTCGCCAACCCAGTTGCATCCTTTGATAAAAACTGAATGTACATTTGATAATGGTGAGGATCTAGACTCTCAAATGGATGTCAAAGAAATTCCTTTCTCAGCCACTGAATTAGCAAAATTGAAAAGAGTTTTTGGCTCCTCTCCACAGGAATCAGAGACAGAGTATGTATGGAGGGTTAGTCCCTCTGGTGGAGACCAAATACTATTAACTAAAATGAAGTTGAAGGTTACTGGGCACCAAGAGTGTTTTTAACTACTAACAACAGTCATGCCCCCTGATCCTTAATGCAGAGGGCTGCCTACTGGGCAGGCAGTCTTAACCCTCTAGAAAGGGGAGACCCCTCTTGCCATTACTGGATCAGTTGATCAAGTAGTAGAAAGTGTTCAAAAGGCTGCTTGTCTCCAAATGATGTATGATAGAAAGCTGCAGCTGCAGCGTGAATCACCCATGATGATGCCTGTTGATCCCGAGAGGATGATCCCTTTAATTAGGAGGCTTCCAGAATCATTAAAACCTATAGGGTATACAGCTACAAGGAAAAACACAGGATATGCCTCAGGGAGAGAAAGCCCGGGCAGCATCAGAAGAAACTGTAACCCCTAAACATCTGCAGTTGGGATACAAAGTATGGATGTGGGGGGAAGTTGCTCAAGAGTTAATAAACTATGGCCAAAGATATGGTCCTGTGACTACTCTCACCGTAAGACAGGAGACAAAGAGAGTAAGGCATACAGTGGCTAATCTGACCCCTCCCCTATCCAACCCAGAGCACAACGGATCTAAAAGGATCTCGTTCTTAGTGAAACCAAGTGGGCAAAATATAGATCATGAAAGTAACAGTCTCTGGACACTGGGCTGGCAGAAGGGCATTCCGTGAGAACTGATGGATGGATTACCCACAGACAGGTTAGAGAAGTTAGTTAATGGGTGGCCAGAACAAAAGCTCAAGAAGCTTGAGAAAAACAAAGTCTTGGATCCTAGTGCCCCTCCCGCAGAACTTGAATGGCTACCAGAGGCATCAGAAAACTGGTGCCTTTGCCCCCCTCAAGTGAGTGGGGGAGGTGGGGGCGAGGGATGAGGGTGAAGGCTGGATGCATTAGAAAGGTCACAGCAAAAGGAAACGATCCTTAATTTAACACCTTCTGTCTCAAGGCCCCACCACTCTTGCTCATTACCTCTGTGAGTCATGATCCAGTTGCAGATAAGCTAGGGAAACCCTCTTATCTCCCTGGCCAGCCTGAGTTGGTTAACTCACCTAATGTGGGGCCAGTTCCCTAACCTGAATGGAATCCCTTAATAAATATGCTTGGAAGGCTAAGGATGCCCAGAAAAAGGAATATAAAATCACCACTTGCTGTATTGTTTCCTCATTTTTTAACCATATAAACGAAGCCCAAAATAGCAAGTCGGTATCATATTTTATTTTACAGAAGAACCCTGTGGGACCTTGACTGAACACAGAAAGGCTGACAGCCAACTTTAATCGTTTGTGTTTTGTGACAGAAATATTGAAGATTTGACCATACTAGAATGTTGAATTTACCTCTTGATTACGTTATGTATTTTGGTTGCAATAGTATTGTTTTGGATTGTGGTTGGCATGGGTGATGATGTCGGTCCTTAGATCTGTTAAGCTTCACACTTGGGTTCAGAGTTTTTGCAGGTCATCCTGGCATACTAGCAACTCCCTGCACAGTGATACCATTCATTTTGACCCCTTCTTTCACCCCTTTTTATCAAACTGAAAATGATTTGCATGTAACTCCTCCATGGTGTATCTGACTTCCTATCAAATTGGAAAATGAACCAAGGGACCTATCTAATATCTGTTAGATGTGGTCACAAAAGAAACCCAGCATAAAACCCTTTACAACATGATGTTTCTGATGTGTTTCAGTGTCAGAGAGTTGTTGATTGTAACACCAGCCTAGGAGTTCCATCCAAAACATGGTTATTGGAAAGTGTTTAAGTTTTCATAAGAGATGTGTACGTTTCTGGGATTACCCCTCTTATGGTTTATATTGTGGGATATCCTACACACACTATCCTCTGAAAGTTCTATAGTATATAACAGTACTTGAGCTTGCCAAATTAGTATACATACCCCGCAACATTTGAGTTGCTTTGGAAATGCTCAAATGGAAAATTCTGTTCATATTTAACCTTGGAGCAACATGCGGTGTTGCACTGTAGTATAGTAATACCTTCACTCTGCCTAAATAGAGTGTTCAGTTTTGCTAACCACTGGACAGGGAATCTCTATGATATTAGAAAATATATATGCTCCATGTAAGGTAGTGGCAAAACATCAAATCATCTTTGAAAATATTATCTGTCAAGTCCATGTATTGTCGAATTGGATTAGATATGCTTTTGGAGAATTAAACTCCCAAGCGCAACAGGTACTGAAAATGGCATTACAAAACCAGCTAGTGCTTGATATGTTGTCACTTGAGGAATAGAGTGTCCCTGGCAAATTGAATTTCTCTGTTGTCTAAAAACTGAATGATAATGGTAAAGTTGTTAAACAAATTGCCCATGGGTGAAACATATCCTATTTTATTTATTGCCTGCTGTTGCAAGTCTTGTGTTTGTTCCTTGTATGATTCCATGTTTTGTTCAACTCCTACATGTCCTACTTTGTAACCACTTCAACTGACAAGTCCTCCAGATCAGGGCAACATTTGTAACCAAGCCCAAGAAATTTTTTGTAGTGATTGTTTAACATTTAACTCTCCCCTGCTTCTCCCTCTTTCCCTTATGCTTACACTTTTTTCCTTCCTTACTACCCTGGACAGTCATTTACACATCAACTTCAAGCAACCTTTGAGCAACAGGATGGTGTCTGAACTCTTCATTTTTCTTGGCTCAAAGCTCACTTTCTGAGGCATTTTTTTTGCAATAAGACTCTGACTTATCTAGATGGCAAGTGGTGGGAGTCGCCATGTTGGTGACATTGGGGGATGGTACCAGTGTATCCTGTGAAGGCAAGAAACAACTAGGATTTGCAATAAACTGGTTGGGCTAACATTTGACCCATTGTGTCTTAATCTTGCTGTTGGGTACACATATATCAAAAGAACCTCCTCTCCTACCTATAAATTGGAGCGAGACAGCACCGGAACAGACTCCCAGGGATCATGGTCTCAACACCAAGTCTGCCTGAGTTCAAAAAGTATTTGGATGATACTCTGACAGATGGTGTGTGGAGTCGGGAATTGAATTCAGTGATCCTTGTGGGTCTCTTCCAGCTCAGAATATTCTGTGATCTTAGAGTAAGAAATCAGTTTATCCAAATGTCAGGATGTATTTTCCCATACAAGCCATTGAGTTTTATGTTTTAAGATACTAATGGACATTGTTCTGCTTTTGCAGGATTTTTTTTTTTTTTTTTTTTCAGAAAAGAATTTTAATTTAGATTGACAGTAAGTCTGCATAGAGTTTCCCACAACCTTCTTAGCAATAAGAGATATTTGGAGATAACATTTACATAAAATTATTCATTTAGATTTATTCATATATGATCCATGTACAATTAAAGAGCAAGTGGCTTTCTTTCATAATGAAAATAATGCCATCTTCTGGGATAGAAAGGCTTGCTATTGTATGTGAGTCAGTTGATTGTAACCACAGTCCACTTGAATCAACTCAAACTAGCTGATCAGTAAACCAAGGTAATCTAATTAAAACAGAATAAAGGATTACATATTTATTAATGTGTCTTCCTATGGTGAACTCCTTCCTATACACATTGTTAAACTTTCTTTCTAATAATTACATCTTGCTCAGCTCTGTTTCTTCACAGGTGTCTGAAATACATAGGCATGCATAAAAGTGTGGTCCAGAATCCCTATTTAGGCCCCAGGTCTTCCAGACTACTTGCACAAATAAATTTGGTCCAAAAAGCAGCAGAGATGCTATATGTACACAGAACAGTGACACTCTTCTCTACATGATATGTACAGATGTGTGATCCAATGCAAAAGCATGAGAAGTCATAGCATGCTTCTCTCTTGTTTCTGCCTTCATGCTCCATCCATAATAGTAAGGCGAGCCAGCTGTACTATTATTGCAAGCAGAACAGTCAATAAAAATTAGCACGCAGTGACGGCAATAGATCCCTTTAATTTGTTGTAAAATTACATCTATATAAAATGTATGGATTAAAAGAATGAATGATCAAAAATGTGCTTCAAAGCTCAGATTGCCCTGCAATGCACAATGGTATACTGCAGAGAAAATCCACAGCAGTTCTGGGTCAGCTGAGATTTTCCTGGGCAGATCAACATGACTGCTGAGGTCTCTTTTTGAGAAGGAAGGAAGAAATCAAATGACATTTTATATACAATAAACAGAGACATGGACCTGCATATGTGGACTGTGTATTCAGTACAAGATGCATGCTAAAATACTGAAAGCAACAGACATTGAATTGCTATCCATTTCCCTTTTAACTTTCAAGTTACACTCAGAAGACAACATCTAAAAATACCATCTGTGTCTGAAAAAAAAAAAAAGAAAAAAAGAAAAAAATGGAGAAGAATTTACCAGATTAGAAGCATTTCAGAAAGAGAAAACTTTTGAAGGACAAAAATATGTTACAAGGTTATTTCTTGTAATTGTTTCTAGCTTAAGTGCAGGTCAAATTGTAACATGATAAAATATTATTTGAACACTTTCAGTGCCACTGGTGGGATTAGTATTTCTAAATGACCCATGCTACATTCTGATTTTCACAGGAGAAAGTTAAATCTCAATGTATGTAGATGAGTAAAAACTATATACATAAAGAAGTCTACTTCCTATTAGTTTCTACTACACAGCACATCATGACTATAACATATAGATGGATAAATTTTAACCTATATATACACACAATGTATTATTTAAATTCAATCTTCCAGAAAAAAAATTTGCAAGACAAATCTTCATCTACTTAAGAAAGAACAAAGACAAAAGTATAAAACTACTCTAGCAAAGAAACAGAAATCATGCTGAGTCCAGGTCATTCTATAAGGTAGTGACTTCTGAATTTATATTCACAGATTATACAAGAGGAAATAATCTTAGAAAAAAACATATTTGTATTGGAATTCAAAACTTGTAAGATGAGGTTAGACACAAAATAATAGTAGGAAGCAGTATCATGAGAGGAACATCTTTTATGTTATCACTATGCAGAATTAAAGAAGAAAAGCAGATTTGAACATAATTATGGGCTGCCTAAGTTGTTGACAAACTGCTGGAAGTCTTCCCATCACATGGATCTGAGATAAATGGTGCTCTTCCTCTCCCTGTGCTGTAAAAATGTACATCTCAGCTGGCCTTGTAGCCACAGAACTACTCAGATATAATGAAACAAAAAATGATGTGTGCCAAAAAGTTCCACAAGTTAATATAGTATAGAACTAGTGAATAAGGAAATGACAATATGATCTAAAAAAATGACTCTTGAAGTTTGTTATGGATAAGGATTACTGTTATTATACTACTTAAAGCTGAATGTTAATCAGACTTCCGTCCGCTGTCCGTACTGTGATTAACTTTAGGAGTTTAAAGGCCACCCCTTTAAAGGAAATCCTATCTTTCTCCTCCTTCTGAACTATCGCTATTTATTTATCTGCAGTTCTACTGTTTTCACAAGCACATGTGAGAATGCAAATTTCACTTATATACATGTGGTTTACTAATATATCTAGAAAATTCTTTCTACCTTAAGACATAAAAGGACTCTACTTGAGTAACCCACATTAAATCAAAGACTTCAACTTCATACCATTATATTTCTAATCCTGGTGGAGGTATTGCATCATATTACAGTGACTGAAATGGAAATGTCTTATATGAAAAGCCTTGTTCATTAGCTGTTAGGTGAAAATGTCTATATACTTGGCATTTTCTTAAGTGAGAGACAATGGTCTCCTAAACTATAAACTTCTGACAGATAATGATTGCTACTAAACATTAACCTATTCATTTATGAATTTGATGTTCTCTAGTATGTTGAGTTACTTGCCCACTGGCCCCTCACAAAACAGAAGTTTCTTGGTGGTCTCCTTCCAAATAAGTTACCATGACAAATAAAGTAATAATAAATGTCAATTTCCTGAATACATTTACTTAGAGATATTTAACTAAGTGACATTTTCTCCAAATGTTTTTCCCCTTTGATTAATCTAACATTTAAGTCCTATGAGTTTACTGCAGCTGATCATGTGATTATGAATTAATCATGTAAAAAGGCTGCAAAAAATTTAGACTCATCTCTTCTATTTTCTCCTTGTAAAGGCAAATCATCAAGAAAGATGAATTGCATTTTGATAGAGAAATGGCTTCAGACAGAAGAACAACAAAGGCATCTTAGTAGCTGATACTTCTCTAGAACTCCAATGCACTTCTCTTTTCTTTTAGAAGATCAGATGTATTCATTAATCATAATGCCTGTTGAAGATGGGCAATTTCATCAGCAGTCAAAATAAATTTCAAGTATTTTGTGTCAAAAAGCAAAACAAAACAAAACAAAACAACAAAACATTCTCTTACTTCTCCTGACAGTCAATATTTTTCCAAAATTAGGAAAAATATTTAAATTGTTCCATCACATTTTCTCAACACCTTCATTTCACATAAAAAGAAAGCTTTGTTGGAAACTTGTTATATTTTTGTGTATTTATAACAAGGTTTAATAAGAATTTAAAACATAAGGAAAACACATCTGTAAGAGTAACATTCAGTAATACTTCCTGGAAAAGTGAGAGATGCATATTCATATACATTTTTGTTAGAATTTTCCTTACCTCAATTGACTGTTGTGAAAAGAGAGGGTTTTGACTACATGTGGATAAATTTATCATACTTAAATTTAGAACTCTTCAAGTTCTTAAAAATTCATGATGCATTTTAACAAATAGGTGATGTTTAATCAGATTTGTTTGTTTAATTAATAACTACTATCAATTCATAACAATTTATAGTATAGAATAATATTCCTGCTCGCATTAGAAAGAAATACTGCTGTATATTCTCAAAAACATGGATATATTAGCATACCAGTGAATCAAAGCTATTAAACAGCAGTGTTACATTTGGATAACTGTAATGGATACAATGGTTGCAGCCAGAAGGTTTTGGTCAGCAGCTGTATGTCAAGGTAGAGGGTGGTGATGAGTTGTGTCCATCTTGGGACCAGTGCTTTTCAAAATCCTTATCAATGAGTAGACAGTGGGATTGAGTGCACCCTGAGCAAGTTTGCTGATGACACCAAGCTGAGTGGTGTACTTGATACATCAGAAGAAAGGGATGCCATTCAGGGGGACCTGGACAAGCTTGAGAAGTGGGCCCATGTGAATGAGGCTTAATGTGTCCAAGCGCAAGGTGCTGTACCTTGACTGGAGAAATTCCAGATATGAGTACAGACTGGGAGAAGAACTCATCAAGAACAAGCCTGCTGAGAAGAATTTAGGGATTCTGGTGAATGAAAAGCTGGACAAGAGCTAGCAGTGTAAGCTCACAGCCCAGAAAGCTAACAGTGTCCTGGGCTGTATCAGAAGAGGGGTGGCCAGAAGGGAGAGGGATTGTTCCCCTCTATTCTGCCCTGATGAAGCTTCACCTCAGGGCAGACTGATTTGGTGAGTGGCAGCCCGGTCCACAGTAGGAGTGGAACAAGATGATCTTTAAGGTCATTTCTAATCCATGATGGATTCCATGAAGATAATCAGTTATGGACATACAACAGTATCTTTTTTTTTTTTTTTTTTAATTTTAGTTTTGTCTTGTAAGCAGCATGAATGTTATTTTGCTTTTTAAAGTCCATTTCTTTGGTGTCACTGTCAAGTCTGTACAAAAAGGAAGGGCATTAATGAGTACATTTACCGCAACGAACATTGGCAATATGCACAGCAAATTTCTCAAGATCATTTGCAATTTATCTGGTCATTCAGTTATTTACTTAGTAATTTATCAGTGCCATAATATCACTTGCGTTCATACCATAACACCTTACCAAAAAATCCTGCTGTTACATATAAACAGTTGGTAAACACATAGCAGGTAAATTACTGTTGTGGGTGAAAATGATCATAATTAGTTTTCATCAATCTAATTGAAATTGTTTTTGGTTAGAGTTTAATCACATGCATCATAACTCTAAATAAAGAACAATTAACAAAATTTATTTTTTTAAGATCTCGTACTCCAGATCTGTTAAGAGTAAAAATATTCATTATATAAATAAATGTACACTACTTTACTATGATTTAAATATATATATATATGTCTGTACTGTACATGTTCGTGGAGATACCAGCAGGAAGTATAAAATACAAGCAAAGTAAAAAACCCTTCATATCTATTAGGATACATATTAGAGTTTGGCTAAAGTGTAATTATACAATATATTTCTGAAGAAAGTGTGATCAGAAATCATTACACTGTTGGATTAATAGTTGACAAAACTATTCATATAATATATTTGAACATAGCATGGAAAAAATTATAAAAAATATATTACTGTCTATTTTTTTTTATTTTAAATGTCAAGTCTTAATGGATTTGAATACATAAAATTATTTAATATGGTGAAAATATGGGAAAATAAATTCATAAAGTGATCATTTTAAGTAAATTGCTATTCTATTATCCACATCATTTCTTTGAACAAACTGGTTCATAAACCCAAAGTGCAGTTATCTTCATCACCCTTTCCAAAGCTTGAAAGTGTTCTGGGAAGACCATTCCTACTGTGTTAAGTCAGGTATTGATTGGGTTTCACACTACATGAAAACTTAGCTTATACTACAGACTTCCTTAATTCTTTTTCTATATATCTTTTCCTGATTTTTAGAGCACCTCCAATTATAAAAATTTAACTAGGAATTTGTGGAAAAAAAAATATCCAGAAAAATGTAAGAATGATTGTGTTATGCAAAGCACTCTGGAGAACATTAAAATAAATAATCCCCACTGATGCAGTAAAAGCTTTCTTAATTCTCTTAGAATACACAAAGTGACACTTTTCATGTTCTCCATGAATCTAGTGGCCTCCCACAGCTATTACAGGTGGTGGCATGTCTTTAGAAATTTAAACTGTGAGAACAGAGAGCTGTCTGTCCAGACATGAAAGCAAATTGTGACAGCATTCATGTGGCAACAAATTTGGTCTTAATGGGGCTTGATGTTTTAAAAGGTTCTGTTTCACTGCATTCATTATCTTCCTTAAGGTATACTGAACGTTCATTAGCAGAGCTGTACACTAGCATGAAAACTACAGTGAAATGAGTTTTCCGTTCATATGTGTAGAAAAAGGGTTGAAAAAAAAAATGACAACTACTCTAAAAACTTGGAGAAAAATGGAACCTCAGCCATGTCTTGCTTTTGTGTTTCAGGTGTAGAAAGATAGTTACTAACATTGGAATCATAGTATTCTAATCTTTAAGGTATTAA
Organism: Aquila spilogaster; assembly: GCA_024606505.1. Classification (NCBI taxonomy): domain Eukaryota; kingdom Metazoa; phylum Chordata; class Aves; order Accipitriformes; family Accipitridae; genus Aquila; species Aquila spilogaster. The sequence goes on from JANHGO010006454.1 coordinate 18,226, forward strand.
GTTACTTTCAAGATGTTATCTTTCATTTTTGGAAGCAGATAACTGTATCTCAAACAATATACAAGAGTATATGTGAAAAGGAACACATTTTAAAATCTCTAAATCTGCAAGTGATTCCACATTTGTTATGTTTATATATATGGTTATCTGTACAAGTGAAGTAAAATAGAGATGCGAAGCAGAACTTCAAAGAGGAGCCCTAACACTAGGTGAACAGAATAAAAAATGAAAAACAAACAACAAAAAAACCCACAACCTTTCATCTTCTATACTGTGTACAGAAAATTTAAAAACTATTTAAAATCCCAAAATTATTCCCTAAACTTCTATTCTAATATAGTAATTTTCATGTCACCTTCACTTATAAGGAACTATATGTTCCTAATACGAAGGATCAATTGTATTTGTACTAAGTCTCATTCTGACAGAAGCTAATCTTCTATAACAGGATTTGTACTCAGTCATAATGTATTAGAAGGAATTCTGGTTGCATGCCAAGTGTATTATTTTTAGCCATTCGTATTTTCTTTATAATTCTTCTGTATCATAAATTGGTATTGTGCAGTCTACAAGAAAATGCATTATTCTTCATTATCTGGGTATAGAATTCTCTCAGCCAATAAGCCAATTTCCCTGTAACTATTCATAATGTAAATCCGTGTACTGTAGCTGAAAGTTATTAGCAGACAGAATGCATGAATTTATATAGACATTATATAATTGTTACAAACATTTATTATGCCGCTTGCCACATTCTGATTGGCTATTGCCCTCAGAACTCTCCACCCAGAAGCCCCAAATCTGTCTCAGATTTCGTCCCCGTTACTGGCTTATAGTCACATTAAAACCAAGAGGATAAGCAGAATATAAATGGACAAGTACCCATGACCCTTACTAAGATTTGCCATCAACTTTTTTGATAGTATCTTGTTTTCTGTTGCTAGTAAGTGTGCCAAACTTCCACTATTAAGAGTTTTATATGATAAATGTTCAGTTGGGATTGATTTTTTTTTTTACTCTAAATGTTTATTATTTCTAAAATAAATATTTTCAAAATGTTACTTGAAATTTTTAGAGGTAAGCAGTGCAAAACTTCACTACTACTATTTCAGGTGAGGTTCCAATACTGACTATATAGCACTTGAAAAAGAGATAAACACTTAATGCTGAGTTGCTTAAAGTCAAGCACTATAAATGGAGCTCCAGATATGTGTCTCATGGATGCACAACAGCAACTATAATCAAGTACAGAGACAAAAAAAAATTAGTACCATAGACATCCGTGAATGATGAGGAAGAGGGCTATCATATACTGTAGGCTGTGAAGAAAAGGATTCCAAAGCCTGTCAATAAAGTATAGGCACAGACCAAGAACTGGAAAGCAAGAGAGAGTAAGGCAGCGCAAGGAGCCAAAGATAATGAAGGGATGGTAGATCTCTCAGAAAAGATTGGATTACGTAGACTGTACAATAATGCTAAAAGGCTAGAGAAAGGGATGTGGGGGGAAGAGAAAAGTGGAGTTATACTTAAGTAGGGAGGAGAAACAAGGAGAAGTGACTGAACAGATATCAGTAAGAATAGAAACAGATGATGAAATGAAAGAAGAATGAAACAGAGGCATCATGAGAAAGTGGAGTAGGGAGTTACTAGACTGAAACATGACTCTGGTAGAGAGGAAGATCTGGGTCTAGTCAAAGAGGAGTGGCAGAGAGCGCATAAAGACTACAAGAAACAGACAGACTGCATTTGCTGGAGTGCCCATTCAGGGGTACCAGGCCAGGGGCTGGATCCTGACCCATCAGCAAATTGTGGACAGCCAGTGGGGCAACCTGGTATTGGAATATCCTATAGCCTTTGGGTGATGACTCATTGTGGAGTTACCGTGTTAAACCACATTCCCATCTGAAAATCATTAAAAACACTATGATGAATTTTCAGGGTTTCAATTTGATTTTTAATTTTATACTCCATTACTAAAAGGTACTGCATTCATACTCTAATTAATGATTATACCAGGGCAGTCCAATTTCACTTTTAAACTGCTTTAAGTTATGATTGTCACATTTTCTGTATCAGACACCTGCTTGCTGCTCATCTAACAAGCCTCCTCCCACAAAGACTTACAGAAGAAGAGTGAAAAATAACAGCCTTGAATAGTGTAATTCATAGATGGCAGTGTCAAGGTTATAGAGATGCAATGCAGATAGAAACCATGGATAATGAAAATGCTGGACTTTAGTAGCTGGGAGAATACAGAAAATGAGTAATTTTGAACAGAAAACAAAACAAAACAAAACAAAACAAAACAAGAAAGCCCACCTACATTCAAGTCATTCCATCCTTCTCTCAATGATATTACTTTTGTCTTCTTTTTAATTCAGTTCTAAGCTGCGACAATGACCTTAAAAGGGTTAAAAGAGGAATAAGGGGAAAAAATGTGATAGGAAATAAGGAAAAAATAAGGAAAAATGTGACAGAACTGAATGCGAATTTGAAGACATTATGTGTTTTATTGATATAGCTGTAATAAAAACATGCAAAGTATGCATTTACTGCTCACAAGTGTTCACAGGACTCATTTATGTTTAGTTTGTTAATTAGTAAGAGGTGAAAGAGGAAAAGTTATGGAGTGTAGGACTGACATAATTTAAGGTAACATAGATTTGAGTAGGAATGCTTAACCATGTTTTCTTTCTTCCATTATTTCAATAATTTGAGTGGCTAAAGCATGACAGTAACTCCTGTAATTAAATCACAGTTCATAGCGGAAAGCATAAAAATGATGGATCATTTAATATTCTTACATGATATAATTTCTTTTTCTATTATTTACATTTGTTTAATCAAAACATGGGAATTAGCTCTCTGTTACAATTCTACTGTTACTTTTCTTCCAACTGGAAAAGTTTTCACTTCAGGTTTTACAAGAAGCTCTCAATTATCATAGAATCATACAATGGCCTGGGTTGAAAATGACCACAAAGATCATCTAGTTTCAACCTCCCTGCTGTGGGCAGGGTCACCAACCGCTAGACCAGGCTGCCCAGAGCCACATGCAGCCTTGTCTTGAATGCCTCCAGGAATGGGGCATCCACAACCTCTCTGGGCAACCTGTTCCAGTGCATCACCACCCTCTGAGTGAAAAACTTCCTCCTAACA
>JANHGO010006455.1:0-21381 GCA_024606505.1 Aquila spilogaster
GATCTGATAAATGTTTATAAATATCTAAAGGGAGGTGGGAGGCAAATGGATGAGGCCAGGCTCTTCTCAGTGGTGCATGGTGATAGGACAAGGAGTAATGGCCTAAAACTTGAATATAGAAATGTCATGGTTTTAGGAAGGCTTCCTCCAGATATTGTAAATGAGGAGGAGTACATTCAGAGAGATTGAGAACATGAGTAACATGATCACTAATTCAGCATCCCAGAAATGCATAAGGAACTGAAGAGAGAACCTGGAAACCGGTCTAAACATCGTGCTGTTTGTAAAATTAGCTACTGCCTCTGGGATGTAACTGTCAAAATTCAAACCATACAGCATTTTATGTAGGTTCCAGGTAGTTGTCTCCATCACCGCCATTAATTGGTTATGTACATACGCAATTCCAAAACAGAGAATGATGAACCTAATAAGAAACCAGTACGTTCCAAAAAACTTAATGGTCCCTAATCCTTTATACAGCGCTCCAGAAACGAAGAACAGATTCATAGCTGGCAGTTGCTAATGGGGAAAAAGAAAAAAAGCAAAGGAAAAAAAAACAACTCGGTACAGTGTCCAGAGTCTGGTAGACCACCTGGCCTATAGTCTAATCTGTGAAGGTCAAAGTGCTCTGCAACTCTCTGACTTTAAGAATTCCTTTTTTTCCTGTGAACGTTAAAAAAAATTTCAGATTCAGACTGCCCGCATTCTCCACCAAAAATGTCAATGGTTTATGGGCCGATTCGGCCCGGTTCTGTGATTAATGGGGTGAGGGACCCACGAACCCATGCCCTGGGAAAGGGGAAGGGGGAGAAGGGAGAGGGTAGGGAGATGGGTCTAAAGACAAAACAGCGGCAATGATCTGAGGAGGGAAACTAATTTACTGAAAAAGATATTGGAATGTAAAATAACACATTATGATACAATATAATTGGAGCTGAAGCTAATAAATCAAATAAAGTGAGAGAGAGAGTGTCTGAAACCGAAGGCCTTATGGTAAAGCTGAAGGCGAGACAGCTAGGGAAGCTCCACTGCTGAGATGAGCAGCAAAAGAGGAAGTCTTGGGACTTGAATGCAGCTTTATCTTTCCCTCTGGGTGGAAAACGGGAACGCACAGTCCTCTGGGATATGGAGTTCTCTTCTGAGAGCCAGGTACCTGGAAATTCAGCAGCCCACAGAACTGGAGCATTAACTCTTTAACTCCCAATACATTACATGATGTTATGATGTGGAATACCGATAATAAAAATCATAAAACCATGACACAGAGAAATGCTAAAGATTTGAGTTGGTTGAGCAATATACAGTCTGACAGGAATCATTTAATCCTTTTTCATATCTATAATATGGCATTTTCATAAATTATAAAAAAAAAGGAAGATTGACCAAGTATACTTCATCTGAATTACATTACTTTGAAAGCAGATTCTATTTTTCCTTAAATATGGACATGTCAGATGCTATTTTATATTAATCTCAAGTCCTTAATTTGTAGGAAAAAGACCACCAAAAAAATGTCAGACTTTTTTCCTTGAAGGAAAAAAAGAAAAATCCACAAAAACAACCACAGCTACACTTCATCACAAGCTTTCCAAAAATATATATATATATATTATCTTACTATCTCTATATAACTTTTAGCAGTATTTCTCAGCTTAGTGTAATCTGCAAAATTTCTGAGTGTAAACTTGATTCTACTGTGTCACTGATAAAGATATTAAAGAGCACTGGTCCCCAAGGCAGATCACTCAGAATTAGCCTCCACCTGGACATAGAGACATTGATAGTAATCCTCTGGCTGTGACCATCCAACCAATTCTTTATCCACTAAATAGTCTACCCTTTAAACCCATATCTCTCAAATTTTGAGATGAGGATGTTGTGTGAAATGATTTCAAAAGCCTTCCAGAAATTCAGGTAGACAACATAGGTTAGCTTTCCCTTATTACTGATGCAGTCAGTATATCATAGAAAGCCACTGGATTGATCAGACGTGCTTTGCTGTTCTCACTTTCTCAGATGATCTCCTTATATTGCATGTACCTTAACATCACTCCCTTTTGTTACTTATATGTCTGTTTTAAGCCATTTTAGAAAATGCAAGTCACCTAAACAGCTCAAGCTCTTCTAATATGTCTCTGTCCTGTGTGTACTATTGATAATAACTTTTATACTCAGAGTTGCCTATGTTTCTCCTATGTTCTGTGTAGGGAAAAAAAAAAAAATAGCTATAGATTAGCAAGAATTTTTAAACTTTATCCTAACTAGATCAATAAAGGTTAAAACACATGAAAGCATAGGTAAGGTTTGATAATTATACTCTTAATTTAAGTTTGGATAAGAGCTCAAAGTGGATGAAATTGCTATTATTTTCCAAATCTCATTCCGTAACATTGTTCATATTTCTCTCAAACTGAGAGTATAATTATCTGGAGAATTGTAGAAAAGTGACTTCTCCAGTCTAGTATAGTTATGTAACTAGGGCCACACAGAGTGCTTATAGAAATCTCAAAAAAAAAAATTACAGAAATAGTAATAATTTAGAAAAACAAAACAAAACAAACAAACAAAAAAAACCCTGCCACCTGGGAAAAGTCATATGAAAGCATGTGCTACATTCACAGGTATAATCAAACCAAATCAAACTAAAACAAGCATTCTCTCCTGACTGTTTTACTTTCTGTTGCTCATATGCTGAACAAATCAATTGATTTCCATAGTAATATTGCTGACTTAAGACGGTATAACTGAGCTAAGTTTAAGACCCAACAAACAGCATTTTATGATGGTCAGTTGCAAAGTGATTTGAAATTACTCCATTCTTACAGTTCTGGAAAAGCAGTAGAAAGCCATATAATCAGCATAAAAAAACTTATGTTCAGCTTTTGTTTTACATCAGTTCAGACAAAATTCTAATTATCTGTAATAATTAAGTAGCTTCAACACTAAGAGGTTCTGATCTTCAACAAGAGAATCATCACATGACTTCCAGCAAAGGGTAACTTTCTACTGAGCAGGTATCGATTAGGCTTTCCATGCTCTTGCAATGTGAGATTGCTGACAGTGCAATGATTGTTGATTATAATTGCTTTTAGGGAATGAGAAACAGCAATGGAAATACATTTTTATCTCCTTGCATTTAAGAGATGTTAGATACTAATTCAGATATCTTTAATTCAATCTGTGTTAAAGAAACAGGAAAATCTATGTAAAGACCCAATCATTTTTATCCAGAATGAATCTACCAGAAAAGAGGATCTACTTGTAGAAGCAGTGACTGAGAAAAAATCATTTTAGATTTCCATTCTCTGCTTCTAGAGTTATGTATCCATCAAGTTACTCTTCTTCAGCAAATGCTAGATTAGGGGCAAAGTTTGTAAAGCTCTACGATCAAAAATGTATGGTTGTTATTGAGTACTTAGCATTCTGCTGGAATAAAACAATTGGTTTTCTCATAGCAAAGAGCAATCCTTTTCACATCACAGGTCTAAACAGTCTTAGTCTATTTTTGCTGGTATTAAAAATGTTCTCATTTTTGAAATACAGTAATATTACAATATGATAAATAGCTATAGCAATTTATGCAATTTCCTCTGTTTTCAAAATTGAGAGAAAGAACACTCTTTTAAAGATAATCAATTCCCCTGGACTGTCTGTAACAGAAATTATTTTGACCATATCCCTATGGAGACAGAATAGAGTACTTAAAATAACATTAAAAGTTCTGCTGTTTTTTACTTTCTAGTTCAAAGTCTGTCAGTAGGTAAGTGAAGGCTGAAAATAATTATTTCTGTTCAAATAGGTATCTGACACAACAAAATAATCACTGTAATATACAATCAGTATTAATTTATAACAAGCGTTGCTATAAAATTACTCCCATTATAGACATTCATGTCTACAGTTATCAGGTGATAATCATTCAGTTCTGAACCTGTCATAGTGTAACTGTCATCATAAGACACTTTTAATCATTATGTGAATGAACATTTAATCAGGTAGCTGCATAAAATTACCTTTTGAATACACACACAATTAAATTGTAAATCTCGAAGAGAAACTTTACAAAGTACTAGATGATTTTGGAGTAGTAGGTACCAAATAAACAACATTAAAGAAGTTCACAAGCCTAACTGCTGAGCTTGATTAATATTATGTAGATTATGTAGAAATTAAGTCCTCCTATAGACTTCCCCCCAAGCATTCTCTGCCCACACTTAACAGTCCCAGTCCTCTCAGCCTTTCCTCGTTGGAGACATGCTCCAGTCACTTCATCAGCTTCACGGACCTCATTAGACTCTTTCCAGTATGTTCAAGTTTCCTTTACAATAGGGAGCCCACAACTGGTTATCCTGGGGTGGCCTCACAAGTGATGAGCAGAGGAAAAGGATCACCTCCCTCTGCATGCTGGCAAAACTCTTTCTAATGCAGCGTAAGATACTATTACCTATGATATAAGGTCTCATTCTTGGTTCATATTCAACTCATATTCAAACTTATTTTGAGTATGTGTGGAGAAAAACTTCCTTCTTGATTTTCCTTTGCTATTTTCCAAAGAATTTCACAAGAAAGATAATATTGTATTTTTTTCACTCCAGCAATGAAGATTTTTGTTTATTTATTTATTAATGCAACTATTTATTGACTGGTTATTTTGATTTAATCCTAAAAGAAAATTTCCATCCATTAGCAATTAGAAAACTAAAGATCAAAATTATTATCACCATTTCTCATATTTGTTTCTTTTTAAAATTATAATAAAGAGAAAAAAAATATTAAAGATTTCAGATTTTATAATTCTTATTTAGTTATTTATCTGTTATATGGTTTTCGGTAGGTTTTCTTCCATTTAGCTACTTACTGACTCCTTTCTCCTTTAATTGGTAAATAATTATCCTCATGCACTTTTCTTCTAAGAGTAAGAAGCTGATTGTTAGTTTGCAGAGTATGCAAATTGACACAAGTTTATCGTAGTGTTTATATTTGCTGATTAAGAGTGAAGACTGACAGCTACATCTTTTTCATCTTACAGTCATTGAAATTTGTTTCCCCTGGAAATCACAGCATATTTGACCAAAATTGACCATGTTATTCCTAACAGGGAGAAGCTAGCTTTGAGAGAGTTTTGTAACTGTTTTGTAAGTGTTTTGTGTTTACCACAATTACCGGTTCTCCTGGACAGTTGTGAACTATATTTGATGTGTAGAAGATCACTCAGTACATTTAAATTACATGTTACTGTTAATTATAAATATAAATTAAATTCAGGAAAATGATGAAATATTGCAAAATATCTGTAAGGAGGACACAAGTGATGTTTTTACAAGCAGAAATTTAGTGATTCTAAAACACTGATAAAGTAAGAAGTCTTACATTCAAGACAGAATACTAGATTAAAGGTCCTCTCGTTCTGATTTCTACCAGCTTATTGTTCTCATTTTTGTCCTTCCTTTTTAATAAATAACTGTAATACATTTCTTAATAAATTATCTGTAGTGTAATTTGGTTAATGGTCTTCCTTTTTGCATAACATTGTTCCTTTCAAACTTTGGAGGTGATCCTAGGGGAATAAATAACTTGCCAAATATTTACTAGAAATAATTAGAGCAGTCCTGAGGACTTTCAAAATATTCTTATATGTCCAGAACCTCAGTGCTCCTTGCACTGACTTTTTCTTGTACAAAGACGTTGAAGAAGAGATAAGAAAGTTTTCTAGTCTGTTGTTAGGTATTCAAGGATATCTAGCTACCTTGACTCATTCCCCTGCAGATCCTGAAGTAACACACTCAGAGAGCCAGCTCATAAACACTTCAGAAATAAAAGTGATAGAATTAAGCTGTCTATTCACATGCAATCTACAAAAAAAAAAGAAATGAAAAACAAGAAAAAAGGAAAAAGAAAAAGATAGATTCCATATATTTGGGAAGAAAGTAGTTGAAGATAATGATTCTTCTTTTTTTTTTTCTTTTATTTATTTATTTCTTCCCCAAGATCCCATTCAAGACAGTAGAATCTATCAGTGTTCTTAAATATTTTACAAAATACTTATATGTCCTGATATCTTGGTCAACTGCATCACACAAATTTTAGCACACTTCCTGTGTCTTCTAGAGCAAGACAACACAATCCTCTAAGACAAAGCCAGTTCTGGGAACAGATTTTTTTAGAGAATTCTCTTGCTAAGCAAGATGGTCAGAACAGTGCTGAGTTATCTCATTGCTTGCTTAACTTTAAAGTTAAACCACTTCCTCTATTCCTGTAAACAGTCTCACATGGGATTCCTGCTGTAAAAAATCCACTCTGGAAATCTGCAACATAGTCCTCTTGTTACTACAGATAGATTAAATGTTCTTTTTGGTGATCTACTTATACCTTAAAGTATGATTTGGCATTGTCTGAAAACTTTTATTGGGCAAAACCAATGCTTCTATTTTCATCTAAGTTGGATGCACTTAACTTTCTTTTGGGGCACTGCCAGATACTTTTTAGCTGACTAAAACTTTAAACACTTATTCTGACAATTACCATTTTTTATTTGTATGATATATTTATTAAAGAGGCATCTGTGTATATATAAATGTAATTATATGGAGAGACATACCTCTCCATATATTTATATCTGCTCATGTGCATATGTATATACACCAGTGTTTCCAACCACTACAATAAGGATTTTGCAGGAAATTACTGCTGTTAAATGAATGTCCTGCTGTTCTAAATAAAACTAAATTGAATGTTATTGATTTGCTGTTGCAGATGTTGTTTGGGTCACTACAAATGTCTGTTCCCATTGGCTATTTACTAGCTGCGTGGAACACTGCTTTGAGAAAATTGGTAGAGGAAAGGGTTTTATTATGTCAATGACAACTTCATGAGGCTCGTACACATTTAAAATTGATTAAGGTTAGTAAAAAAATTCAAGAGTGTTAGTATTGCATTACAATTCTTGAAAGTCTGTCTGAGCACAATATTTGTCCTTTCTTACAACAAAAACAGTCTCCTTGTGATTTTGATCAGAAAAAAAAAGAAGAAAACCATCATTATGGATTCCAGTCATGCACTTTGAGTGTGCTTCAAAGAATACTTTAACAGCTAAAACTATATATTTACAGAGAACATAAATAACCGCATGATATCCATTGTGGGAAGCTTTCATTATTCAGTCCTATTAAATGTCAAAGTGTCTTAGAAAATTAAATAAAAAAGTCAACTGATATGAACAGATAAACTGCAAGCCTTGTAAAATATATGAAATGGAACTCAAGCCAGAGCTAAGAGGAAGTCAAATATAATATAAAGCACATTTCCATAAATCTTTTCCAGTTACTTACATCATAAAGAATTTACTGACTTCTGACATCTTCTTGCTCACTTATGAATATTTCTTAATCTTTCCAATTCCTCAAAGTAGCACTGAGAATCAACAGAAAACGTACTGTGAAAGCTCTGGGACCAAGGAGGGAAAATACAAGTAAAAGGGTAGCAAAAGAAACAACATCAGTGACAGGATAACTACAGAACTCTATGCTTTCTGCCATAGATTTTTATTTTCTTCAAGGTTTATGTAATGACAACAAAGCATTTTTTTGTTTGTTTGTTTGTTTCTGATCTGGGTGTAATAAACTGATAAATTATTTGACTTCTCTTCCTACCTTTATAGAAAACATACTCAATAATCTTATATGGGAGATGGTATGAAAGAAATGCTTCCTATTTTATTATGTTGACCCATGATATCAGAGGTGGATGTTGATGGGATGGCAGTAGATACTGAATCTTTCCACCAATATTCCATAACGTTTTGTTACTGTGTGAGTGATGGTAGCAGAGAGGCAGCCTGACATGGAAGTGTGTATGAAGCAAAGGTGTAGAACTGAATTCCTTTATGCAGAAAAAATTGCACCTATTGACATTCATTCATGCTTGCTGAATGTTTATGGAAATCAAACAGTTCTTGTTAGTGGAGTGAGGTGGTGGGTGGTTCATTTCAGCAATGATGACAGTGACAGTAGTTTACCTCCACTGGTGCAGATGTGGGATGTGTGTAGGATGCAGGCTCTTGTCCATCATTGGTAAAAATGCATAGCTAATTGTTGTGAATATGCTGAAAAATAGTGGCATGTAGCTGAGAATTTTACTCTATGAAATAGCATTATTGTGCTCTTTGTATCTGTTGTAGTTTCCATGGAAATAAATTGGAAGCATTAGTTTCACAGTGACTTGTGTATATTTTCTGCCTAATCAATTGCAGGCACTCTGGAACACATAAACATAGAAAACAAGAACTTTCAGTTTCAAACCTGTTTAGTAATAATTGAAATCTGGCTAATATATATATATATATGTCTATATATACATATGCACACACAGTCCAATTTCAGTAAAACTCTGTCATTTTGCCACTGTATTATTGTTGTTTCAAAAGCTGGAATGAACTCTGGGGACCTTGAATGGCTTGGTTTCTTAATAAATTTTTCAATTATCAATTTAAAATATACTGTATGACAATTGTTTCAGTACTGCTGTATCTCATGAGCTAAAACCAGCAAAAGTGGCATTTGTTCAAAACAATAATTGGCATGTCCAGTCTTACAAAAATACTATGTGGTGCAAGACATGTACAGAATTTCTGGGTTTATTTCTCTGATGCTCAGCTAGGCAGATGAATCTCACATTCAGAAATTCTAGTTACTGGTTTTGAAGAGTACAGCATTAAAATTTATCTTTTCTAAGGATATGGAAAGGACTGAAGGATATTGTGTATATTGTGTAAATTATGTATTTATTATACCATCTATAACCTGGATTTCAGGTACCCCCAGTAAATTAGAAAGGAAAGAAATTAAGGCAAGCTGAAGAAGAATACTACTGAGAGATTTGAATCTTTATTATGAACTTCACCTTTCAGTTGCTAACATGGACACAAGACCAGGGTGCTGGTGAAACCCAGCACTGCATTTGTTAGGTTTTTTTTTTTGGATGTTTTGCTAGCCCACATAAAATTGTATTCAGCTCATAAATCTTACTGAAGCACAAGTGAGATCTGTAACTGCCGATTATACTTGACATTGTTCTAGATTATACTAAATGCCTTCCTAGTGAGAACAAAGTTTCATACTAAATGTCCTAAACAACAGTAGCTGTTACTATGTGATGTCAGAATTTTGCTACTGTATCACTGGTGAACATAAATCAACATGGGTAGTAGTTAGAGCTTAGTAATTTCCATTCACACATGACCTAACCAGTCCTCATTTCTATTTTATGTAATTCAGATAACACTTCTTTTTGGTTGATGTGTCTCATAGTGATTTATTTATTTATTTGTTTACACAAAAGTAACTATATTTCTTCACAACATTAAAACTTCTTTCATAATAACTTTATGCTGAGGACAACAACAACAACAAAATTGTTTGTTTGTTTGTTTGTTTTTATTATTCATTAGATTATCCATTCCGTGTGATACAGGATTATATAGCTGGAGTACAGTGTCATTTTTAAAGCTCTAATATCAAAGTACACAATGTTCCAATGTTTTCCCATTTAATAGAACTAGAGAGTCATAACAGTCCATGAAAAAAACACAATAATTCTCAAAAAATAATTGTGGTAATCTTATACTAACAGTTCTTGGGATTCTTTTTTAAACGATTCTGATATTTCCTTTGTCCTTTGTCTTTTGATTGCATTAATAATAATAATAATAATAATACAATACCATTAAACATTTTGATATTTTTTTTTTTTTTTTTTATCTTCCAAGAATTTTAAAATGATATAAAACAAAGGAAACACTTTATTTGTGAAGATTTCGTAATTAAATGTAATAAAATTACTACAACTTAATTGGCAGAAACTAAATGGAGTTATGAACTGTTAGTTTCCCCCAATACTGAAAGTATTTGCTAAGCAACAAGATGCAGATATTTTTAATTCCTGAGTGGCTGATTTGAGTTTCCAAAGAAAATGTGAACATTTGTGCCAATGTTGATGTCTGATGAAGTGGAACCACCAGTCATATTTGTTTTACGATGTGAACCAATTTTAAAACTTTCCCTACAATAAGGAAGCCCCCCAAAAAACAGAGATGCTTTGTCCTTAAAAAATTCCGCCAAGTTTGAAGGATGGAGAGATTCTTGTGAGAGGTGAAAGCTACAGAAACTGAAAAAAAAAAAAAAAAAAAAAAAAGAGAATATTAAATATTTGATTATTTTGCAAAGGTTTTTAGTCTGATTTATGTTTGCCTCTGCTTCCAGTAATTGTAAATTTGTGTTTTAATGACTATTAATAATTGAGCTCATGTTTTTTCCAAACATGCATGAACTAATTTTTGGTCAATATCACACTAATTTACTATGTGTTTTCTGCCTGTAGAAAGATTTATAATATTTCATTACAACGATAGAGAAAATGCTGATTAAGTCCAAAGGGGACAATTTTCTCTTACGAAGAATAATGTGACATAAACCATTAAATAATAATAATAATAATAATAATACTTTTTGTCCAAAATAGAGCATGTGCTTGCATTGTGGTCTGGAGATCATTACCCCACTGTGTGTCCAGGAGAAATAAAAAAAAAAAGAGAATAAGAGAATGAGTTTCAGGAGAAACAAACAAACAAACAAACAAACAGAAGATTATTCCTTATTTCCAGTGCTAGACAATGAGGATATATGATTTCCCATTGACTTCTTCTCTTGCCCCAAACCAGTTATTCAGGATAATTAGTGCATAGAGTAATTATAGACTGTAAATGTCTGTAACCAGAAAGGTAAACTAGCAATTAGTGGCAGCACAGGTGTGAAAGAAAATTAAGTGAACTTACAGTCTGTTTGCATGAAAATGGCAATGTATTCAGAGAAGTCTGGAAGTAAAATCTAGTATGTATGTGTAAATCAAACCAACAAAAATAGCAGCAAAAATAAAACAGTATCAAACAAGCAAATAAACAAATTAAAAAAAGAAGAAGAAGAAGAAGAAGAAAGAAACAAGAAAAGGCTGAAATAGTGAAGAAGGAAATTATTGTTAAATTCTGGAAAAAAGTCTTTGTGCCTCTGAGTTGGATATCAGATTATCAGAATGAGGCAATGCCCTTCAGTAAATCAGCTCAAGTCTGACACAGCATAACACAAATAAAATTAAGGATGAAGACTCTTATGGAACATTAATCTGTGTTATTTAGATATTTCCGACGCACAGAGTATTCAACTATTAATCAAAGTCAAATAATCAAGAACCTTCCTCCATAAAAATACGTGACATTATTTGTTGTGAAGATTATTGTTTGAAAAAATAAACAATGTATTTTAGAAATTTTGGAGGAACAAAGACTACCTTTTCAAAAAAAAAAAAAAATGCAATGAGTGTATTTTTATGCCTCCATAGGAATTCATGGAATAGCTCTGTATCATTATTCCACAACTGTATATAATTTCCAAGAGACAGAGTAGACCTGGTTGCCTACTGTGTGGAGGACACGCAGAAAGTCCTCCATGTTGCACACAGCACACAGTTTGAAAATTGCACCTTTAATAGGTATCAAGATTCTCACAGACACATGCCAGACAACTTGCTAATGTAGCTGTCTATATTAGGTTTGACATAGAAATTACTTTTTATAATACAGAAAGCTAATTATTGCATCTTAATTAATTTTTTTTTAAAGTACAGGTAAAATACTTATTTAAAACATGGAAGGAAATTAGGAAAAAAAAAAATGACATCACGGAGCTGGTACAGTTTACTTTGGCACAAAGATCACTTTGGTTCATTCATTATGGGGAAGCCAAATGTGGCATTTTTTTTAATCTTACGGAGCAAAAGAACTATACAAACTTTTTTTCCTTTTTAGGGAGCAAAATTGGGGAGAAGTGTAAGTTATTTGTTAAATAACAGAAGTGCATTTATTCAGATAAATAATGTTATGCTGAGAAATTTTATAAATTCATTTATTTGAAAAAAGTATATTGTTTGGGGTATATATGTATAGATAATTGCAATTGCATCTATTTTGTTTTGCAGAGATATTCAGTTGAATCAATACCTTCAGCATTCAGTTTCAATCAAGTGTGAGATAGTGAATTAAAAGCAATATTTTATTGTAGCTTAAAAGAGTCATAATTTTGACAGAGTAACTTTTTTATTATTATTACAAGAGAAAGCTATGACAGTTAAGTGTGTTTTGTAATGTTGTGAAACCTCATTAAGTATTTTACTTTTTGTATTATTATATCATTATTGTTATATTATTATATTATTTTTATTTATATTATTTTATATTAAGTATTTAAACTATTAAAATATAAAAAGTTTGACATACTTTTATGTCTTCAGGCTAACCTCATTTCAGTTAAAATTAAGCATTTAGAAGGCACTTAATCTCTACAACTACATTACGAGAAGCATATTTTGCAGTATACACTTCACCAGGTCAGTCATGGAAGAATTCCACTACGTTCAATGCCTCCAAGGCAAAACTTCTTGCTTTTCTTTATAACATTGTAATCCATTTCCTACATACAGCCTGATGTGGGCTGCTCAAATGTATCTGGCTCCAGGTAATCTAGCTGCTTGTTCACAAATCTTTGAGAAGTACATCTGTACTGTCAAGCCCAGCTAGATGATATTTCATATGAGGAAGATTCATTATTCTTATTTATTTTACTAGCTAAATGATTGACATATTAAGTGCCTAGAATGAAGCTTTGTATCTTACAGTACTTGAAGAAAGGAAAAGTGGAACAGCTGTTATGCCAGATTTAGTGAAATTATACAAAAATCTAGACAGAGAGGGGAAAAAATAAGGTCACTTTCCTTCCTTATTATAACCGAAATTATGTGTAAAATAAGACATTTAATTGACTGTGGAATTAAGGAAATTAGGAGCTGGAAACTATGGAATTTCTATCTGCTCTTTCTGAAGCAGTCAGCATAATCAAAGAAAACAGGCAAGAAAATATAGTATTAAAAAAGAAGATCTTTTCATAGGAATTCATTTGAAAGTAATTACAATAATGATGACAGAACACATTTAAACTTCCTGTTTTTCAGAAGAAGGGGAAAAAATGCCTTAATTATTATCATACTTGAAAAAAAACAGCATGAATATTTGCGTTCTGAATAAGTGCAAAAGTGTGGCATAAAATCTAAGTCATATAATTGCTTTTTCTTCTACTTATCTCCCTCATCAGCCATGGTTTAGTACTGAATCAAGAGTACACAAAGTGGTAGTTGATAATAACGATTGGTTTCAATTCTTTCGTATCCTTAAAAAAAATAAATCTCTAGGAGTCCAACTATTTAATGTTTGTTTTTTTTTTCTTCATAACGTTAAGATATTGTGAGTGGAGAACTCCGATGACCCTAAATTAGAGAGCATCTTCAGTGCCTTTCATGGTGTTTTTCTGTCTATCATTTTATTAGTTTAATGTTAGCTTAATGTTTTCTGCATCTTTTCTTAAAATGTTACAGTATTCAGCAATCTCTAGAATCAATGGGTTTTCTGTATCAAATATCTTATATTTCACAAATGTGCAGCTTGTTCCTACAATAAAGCAAAATATGCCACAAACATCTTCCATGCTTACTCACGTTAGTTTCCAAGTTCAAATTCCTAAATCTAAAAAGCATAATAAAAAATTTGTTCTCCAGCAACTCCATACATTTAATTACAGTGGTTAAATATTTCTAGTATGAAAAGGTTTCTAATGTAACTGCTGCTATTAACCCTCACTCTGGTTGTAGAATAATACTAAAAAAATAAACTTGTGAGTTGCTTTTGAAATTACAGTTTGTAATATGTAACCAACATTTTTAAATTTCTACTATAGTATATATTCCTAAGAATTTCTTGGTAATCTTTCCTACAGACAAGATATTTGGAGTAAAAGACTATTGATAAAGTAGAAACAGTAAAAATCATCTAATCATGCTTTCTGAAAAAAAAAGGCAGCTGAAGTTTCATTCGGTTACTTTTTTAGGCAACTTTTAATAAGTGACAACATTCGAGAGTCTGTCTCTGGTCTTTCTTTTTAATAACTACAGTCACCTGTCACTAATCTCGATTGAATATTATCCAGTTCCAGCAGGTCAGCTAATTATCTTCATCATTAACCTTTAAGAGTACAGAGGCTAAGGTAATCATTGTCACCCTTGGTGTATACTGCCTCATCTAATGAGTCTGTGTCAGAAAATAAATTCTTTGACATCCCAGTGGTGCAGTTTTTCATCATTATCTTTCTATGTTATTTGTTTCCTTAAAATAAAATAAGCAAAATTTGCACCTGACATGAATCAACTTATTAAAAGGAATACATAACATAAAATTTATTGCTGAAGATGGACTAAAGGAAGTAATAATACAAAAAAAAAAAATATATGAATCATGGTAAAATTTGTGAGCATCTGTAAGTTTATGATTGAGTTTCATGCAAGTTATAAGAATGTAATATTCTCATTCCTCTGAGAAACATGGGACACAAAATTACAAGTAGAGTGATGAAGGCCACATATGAAGGGGAAATTAATCTGATCTAGCAAATGGATAGAATTAAACATAAAGTCTCAAGTTTTTTTATCAAATAATCAAAGCAGAGAAAGACATCTTCAGGAAAATATATAACCTATTTTTTAATTGGGCGAATCGTCCACAGAAAGTACCAATTTATTTTAAGCGCTGATTTTACTCAATGCTTTTTATACCAATGCCTGTTGTTCACATGGTCAAAGCTGAAAGTGGTCAGATTATTGTAGTCAGATTGGATTGAATTAGAACACTGTGACTCTGGCAGGAACAATTCTTGCCCATTGATCAGATTAGTCATAATGTTAATCTGGAATCCAACAGAGCATAGAAAGGTCTCAAACCATGCTATGATCATGACAATTTCTTCAAAATTATGCAAAGGATTTATTTTATAATTAAGAACTAAGAACTAATTAAGATACCAAGAATGCTGTTCGCCAACACATGAGACATGTCTAAAAAAACCTTACACTTAGCAGCTGTACAGTGAGTACTAAGGAAGAAGCCGTTCATCGGACTTTCAATATGCATTATTTATGAGATATGAATCACAATACATTAGTGGCATTGTTGTAGAGCAGTTACATCACTTTGAAGGGTCTGAAACAATGTTTAAAGAGCCATGATTGACTGTAGCAGCAACTCATCTTGATCTCTGACTGAATCTTTGAATCATCTCTCATCCAAGACTGTCAGAAATTTTCTATGCTAGAGAAATTATACTTTCTAGCAACATTCCAACAACAACTTTAATTTTACTAAGGAGGCAACCAGTTTCCAGAGGATAATTCTAAAATCTGTAATCAGTTGTGAACATAATAGACAAGCAGAAGTGAATCCTTTTATTAATAACTTCAGTTTATATAGAACCACAGAATCACAAAAACATAGAATGGCTCGGGTTGAAAGGGACCTCAGTGATCATCTAGTTTCAACTCTCCTGCCAGGGGCAGGATTGTCAAGCTCTAGATCAAGCACTAGCTCAGGTTATCCAGAGGAATACATGAGTAGATGTGAGTACTTGAACCATGTCTATCTCCTGAAGATAGGAAATAAAAGTGTTGTGATTTTTCTCAATAAGAAATATCATCATAATTTCTAGAAATACTCTTGTTGTATATGTAAATTGTCTGCAGAGAGATCTGGTAAAATGTGTCTATTTCAATTAAGCACACAATTATGCATGTTAGAAATTTAACTCTAGTTAATATTTTCTAAAACTTCATGTGATTTAAAACTGAAATAATGTTTTCCAGTTAAACTGGAAAAATGCTTTTATCTGCTAGAAATACAAATCAACAAAATATGGTGTCATGGTTTTATGATATTTTGTTATTGGTATTCCACATCATAACAACATGCAAGGCACTGGAAGTTAAAGAGTTAATGTCCCAGTTCCATGGATTGTCAATAGTTCTAGGCATACCTGTCTCAGAAGAGAAGAAATAAGTTCCCCAGATGACTTTGTGTTACTTTACGTTTTCTGCTCAGAGGGAAAGATAAAACTGTTGGCAAGTCACAAGATCACTCTCTTTTCCTTTTCGGATCATTGCAGCAGCAGGTGCTCCCTTGTCGTCTTGCCTTCAGCATTAGCATAAGGTCTTCGGTTTTTGGACGCTCTCTCTCTCTCATTTTGTTTGATTCATTATCCCCAATTCCAATTATATTGTATTATATTGTGTTATTTTGCATTCCGATATCTTATTTAGTAAATTAGCTTTCCTCCTCAGATTGTTGCCGCTGTTTGTTTTCAGGCCCATGCCTCTTTTTCCTTTTCCCTTTCCCCCTTCCCCTTTCCCGGGGCATGGGCCTGTAGGTCCCTTTGCTTCCTTTGTCAAGGAATCGGGCCAAACTGTTGTATTAGGCACCAGTGGGGACTCGGGTTGTGACGTGGAAGGTCCCTCCCCATGGCGCGTGCTATTGGCTGAGCTGGAGAGGTGCTCATGTCATCAGGAGGTGAGGCGGCGCTGGCTGCCCGGGGCTGGGGAACGCGTGTTAACTCCTTATATGGTCCCCAGAAACGCGTGTAACCGTGTGTACATATGGCGATTGGCCAAGAGCTCACTCGCGTGAGCTTTAGTAATGGATAAGCAATAGATAAGAAATGCTATATAGGTTACAAGCTGTTTTTCAATAAAAGCCATTTTTTCCCTTTTTTCACTACTCTTTGCATCCATCACTTTGATGCAGTGTAACACCAAACCAGTCCGTAAACTGTTGACACATGGCCAAAGTCCTCTGATGGGAATTTATGCGTAAAGCTTTATTTAAGGTGGTTCACATATTAACAAAGTGAGAGAACAAAACCAAAATGTGAAATGCATATTTTTAAAGAAAAAGAAAAAAAGAAAAAGAAAAAAAGTAAAACAAACAAGCAAACCAGGCACACAACCAATGAAGAAAAATCATGAACTTTGGCTGAACTCCAAACACAACTGTCCTATACGTAACTATGTATAAATGTATATATATATGTAACTATATTGAAATATATTTTAGGAGGTTAATATGATAAAAGATACTGTAAAGCATACAGAAAGATGTATAAAATGAGTCACTATATAAATTTTTTCGCGAAAATCAAGACTTCCCTTGGATCTCTGACATAAATTTGAGTAATTCCTGAACTCTTATAGCAACACTGAAAACTTCATTGGTATGGGAAAAAAAATGAGTTAAAATTAAAAGAATAAAATGAAGCTTTTCAAGATACAGATTGGACTGATAGTTATTCAACTGTTACATAAGACAAATGTATCCACAATCTATTCAATGATGCAATGACAGAATTGATAGGAAAAAAAGGTGATTTCCATTCTCAGTGAAAAACTAAACATTTAAATGTATCTTTTTTTTCAGTTCGTAGATATAAACTAGGGAAAATAGAATAGATTTATATTTTTCAATTATCATACTATGTCCATAAGGATTGAAATATTTTAAAACAGTGCTGAAATTTTGACAGTGTTTTCATCTAAAAAGACATTTAAAATTTTTAGAAACAAAGTTGAAGATGACTGCTGGCATTATTTTTTATTTCAAAATCTGTTTTTCTGGCATATGCTCACCATTGATTTCATAATAGTTCCTGTCTCCCTCCCTTTAGAAGAACGTTGAAATGACATACAAGTTTCAAGAAGAGTTTTCAAAGTCTGTAAGGCTTATATCCTCACACTCTGCCAAGAACTAACAAGATCAGCTTCCTACCAAAACAAGATAAGTGGCTCTAACTGTAAATGCTGTTTTCCTCAAAACTCATGCGGTCCATGGTTCTAGTCACACAGCCATTCAGCTATGCTCTCTGTCAGAAAGCTTTGTTCCAATTCAGGATCATTCTTTGGCTGGGACTTTTGGGTCTCTGATATATCCGGGGTAATGTAACTTTCTCCACAAAGAAAGATGTGTAATTGGCAATATTTCTACACCACATGTACCACAAGAAATGCTAACTTGCTTTACAGTGAGTTTCCTTTCGACAATTCTCTCTACATACATTTTATTTAATGTATATATTTTACTTTCTTATGTTTATTAAAAGTAACATGATATAGATAATATAAAGAAAAAAGGTAAATATATTTTCTACATATCTTAATTTACTAGTTGTTACACCTTTTGATTAAATAATAAAAGGAGTCAGGGTTTTGACTTCAGACAGGAATCACATTGATGTCTCAAGTCTCTTGGATTTCTATGACTCATACATGAATGCCAGAATGTTTCATTATCTCGAAATCATTTATTAAGCTTCAGGCTTTATTCCTACTTCATTCTCATTAATATTAACCATATATACATAGTTCATGCAACCTAGTTCAAAGTCTAGAAAATCTAGAAAATCTGTCTTAGTTCTGACATAGGCCATATTTGTAGACCTTCATCAGCCTCTATAACCAAAACAAACCAATATATGCACGTTTGCAGAAATGGGTGAGGCTTTCACACTTATTTACCTGCTTTAAAGTCTAGGGATTTGCATTAATTACCCCACAGCTTTGATAAAACTGCCTTTTCCTGAATCTTTGCATCCATAATGTTGTGCATCTTGGTTTAATGGTCTTTGAAGTTTCCATGCTTCCAGAGAATTTCGTCTGTCACAAACGGAAATTAACCTGTACAGATAGGGCCAGGTTATACTGGCATAAAACCAGTGAAGAATTTATTCCTTGGTATTTGAAGTACTAGTAACAATTATCAAACATGAATAGCTAAAAGGATTTCAAAAATGTAAAAGAACTCTCATACAGTCTCGATGGCTTTCAGTGTTTCATCTGAAGAAAAAAATGAAGACATTAATTGAAAAAAAAAAAAAGAGAATTATATTTTCATGTCCAAACAAAACAGTTTTTTGCAGATGTTTTGGGTATCACTATAGTTTATAGCAAGATGTTTGAGTGTACCATTTGTGAATGTCTATTAAACAAGAAGGTAGTTCAGAAGTAAAATAAAGATCATTAATAATACAAAATAAAAACAACAAAATTTAACAGCCTTATGAAGGTGATTTACTGCTGTCAATTATTGTATAGGCGAACATCGGGGTCATCGGGATGTGATGTGACAGGACCCTCCCCTTGGTATGATGTTTAGGCTGATGTTGGCATAAGGGGTGTAGACGAAGGGGGTAGATTATATAAGCTGAAGACACATTCCAATAAACGCCATTTCTAGCATCATCCACATTGGTACTAGTGCTGCTATGGTCCTAGGGGGCTGTGCCCGCTAGCCCCCAGGCGACCGCGTTCCGGTGTGGGGTCCAGGGTATGGCTGCAGCGGCTGCAAGCGGCAACAATTAACATAATGTATCATGAAACAGAGACAGAACTCCTAAATGTGTGGAAAAAATGCATGTAACTTACTAAATTAATGAAATTCCTGCCTACTTGTTTCGTCTTCTTTGAATACTTACTGGAGAAAAGCTGCAAATATAGACAAAATACTGCTCCAAAATGGTAGATTATAAATTTGCACAATGCATTTATTTCCTTTTGTCTCCAGTTCACTGTTTATAAGGTGAAAATCGTACCAGTCACTGTGTAGGATGACTAAATACACGACAACTGCAAAAGATTTAGAGTTTGTTCTGAAAAAATGACAATACAAAAAAAGTAAAGTATTGCTAATTGAACATGCAAATGCTTTTTGATGAAGAAGTTAGTGTATACTGTTATTGCAATGTGTGAAATTTCATTGTTTATTATGTCTACGGAATTTCTTTCATATTTTGAAGAAATAAATTACTTGATTCGTTTATTATTATGAGTGATTTACAGTTGAGTTGGTGAACCTCTTTTGTTTCATACAATTTTGTTAACTATTTTCATTTGTTCTACTGTCTTGCTTCTTAAAATCTGTACAGACTATACTATGCTATTTCTTCCTTTTTTGGTTCAGTATCTTCATCTGGTATTTTTAGTGATCACTCTAGCAGGTTGTATGGGGACTGCTGAGTCATGGCCTGAACCACTGATTGAGCACCTGAAGGAAAGATCTGGTCAGCTCTGGGAGCACAGGTGAAGGTGATTCACCTGTGCAACCGGAAGGGGTGAAGCCAGGCTCAACCCCTCTTAGATCTCATTTAAGGGCTGACTGCCACTGAGGAAGGATCTCTGGTTGAAGATCTCTCCTTTTGGAGTTCTCTCCCTGCAAGCCTAGATCTTCAGAGATGGGTGAGCATTTATTTTTCTTTCTTTGTAACATTTCCTTATTTGTGTTGGGCCCTTTGCCTTTGAAGCCTTTACATTTGGTGAGCTGGCTAAGCTAAAATATCATGGCTTTCCTGTGGAGTATCTTTAGATGGGCCAAGGGGGAGAACATCATCCCCTTGGATAAAACTTTGCCAGGACACATCTTGGGATTTCTGGGATTGCCCTGTTACAAACTTGTGACTATAATTGAAAAATGGGGTTCCTTGCGGGATAGTGGGAGTGTACTTCAGTCCCCATCCTGCATGGCAGAATATTTCTATGGATTAGATGAAAATATTCTTATCAAAAAAGGAGTGACAACTGGCTGTGTCCACTGTGGTGTGGCCACTATTAAATGCGTTAAATCAAGCAGAACTCTCAAATAACACCCTTGAGAATGAGAATCAATTATGTGACTGTATTGAGAGATTAGAACAACATCTTAGTGTATTAACAGGGAAAAAATCAAGTTTAGCCATCCTTGTAAGACAGATTTGAAATATTGCTGTGGAGAATACCCAAGTCCCTGAATCTTTGGATCTGGGTATTCCAAAGGAAAAAACCACAAGGTCTGATCTTGAAACCCCACTTGAGACAGATCCTTTTGAAATTCAACCAATAGTCACACACATTAAAAAAAAAAAAAAACACACAAAAAAAAACCAACCAAAAAAAAACAAAACAAACAAACAAAAAAACACAAAAAAACCTCAAGGTAGACGAGTGGGGGTGCCCCCTGATCAATGGCCCCCTGCCAAAACTCATCTTCATGTTACAGTCCGGTCTTATACAGCTTCTGAATTAATGGAATTAGTCCAAAGATTTCAGCAAAAACCAAGAGAGTGTGTCCTGACTAAAATTTCCTCTAACAGTTACTAAAGACAGTAGGTATACTTGGGCTTCATGGTGCTAAGCTTGGATGTAGCAGAATCAAGCATACAAGAGATACAATGAATAGAATGCATTCTGAAAGTATTTAAATTTACATTATAGACATATACTTTCTTATTTGTGATAATAAAAAGGATATCCATTAAAAAAGCCATTACATTCTTCAGCATAGTTATTATCTGGTTCACAGAATCACAGTATTGTAGGGGTTGGAAGGGACCTCCAGAGATCATCTAGTCCAACCCCCCTGCCAAAGCAGGCTCCCTAGACCAGGTT
>JANHGO010006456.1:0-21380 GCA_024606505.1 Aquila spilogaster
AAAGCTGTATCAGCACCACCTACAGTCAGCAGCACAGAATCATTGTGTAACCACCGAACATTGGTTACCTGTGCGCTATGACCCACATACTTCTTGAATTTTGCATGTTGGCCCTGTAGCACAAAGAATTCGCATATTAGCAGTCTGACATATCGCGAACAGTGTCTTTCTTAATTCCTTTTCTTGCGCAGTTTCTAATCACAGAAATAAATATGCTTATTACCTTCACTGGATATGAAAAAAGCTTCACAAAACCAAAATCGTCTCCTGTAGCTAATAGTGTTCCGTCTTTTGTAAGACTAGCTGCATTTACAACGGTGACATCACTGTGCGTGGGCCAAATTCCTTCACAAGTAGGACCAAGAACACATGTCCAGGTGTCCCAATCAATCTTCTCTATCTGCAATCAAAATTTCCCCAAAAGAAGTCATCTTAATATCTACAAAATACACACTGGTTTCATGAGTATATTTTTTAATGTTTGATTCTAACATAACTTTTTTAGTGTTTTTAGAAACTGTTCACTGTTTCCAGCTTGTTAATATAAACTGCATATCTTCATCAAAAGGCTTAAAACTTTAAACATTCCTGCTTTCCCAAGGTAGGGCATGATTTGGATACAAATCCCCTTAAAGATTTTCTGAGGTGCTAAACATCGGTGACTTTGTAGAAGAATTGTGTGTCACAAATAGTCAACATCATTAAAAGCTGGGTCATCCTGTTTAAAGATGGTTTATAACCTGTATGCACACTGATTACACAGAAAACAGGTGATTGTTCAGGAAAGGGGAGGGTGGGAAATGACTGCTATTAAACAAACCAAAATAAGTTTAGAGATACAAACAGAAACTTGCAAGTTCTACCATTTACAAATGCTAGGAAAGACAGTATACAGAATGATTAAATAATTCTAATTCTAACCAGTGTAAATATAGTATTTTAAAAGGAATAAATATCCCATTTGAAGACAAAATATGCTAATTTTCAACACTCCAGAAAAATAACTTTCACAGTAAAAAAATCCAGTAAGCATAATTCGTACCTCAGCAATTCTTATAATATGCCTTTTCCCCCTTGGTGCTTCAAAAAATAGTTGTTCTTTGGCACCAGAATTGACTTGCAATAACTTTCCTGGATACGAAATAAGAGTTTATTATGAATCTTATTCATTATTATGAGTATTATGAACTTTCTTTTGATTGAGTGAAGAGATTTCTGGGGGTAAGCTAAGAAATTATCCTCCAGAGAGTTATTCATAGCAAAAGTAAAGCAGATGCTTAGAATCACTCTCATAAGAATCCTGTACTCCTGATTCACTGAAGAAGTAATATTTTAAATACCATCCGACATCCTTAAAAAATTACTGTCTTGCAGCAAATCACTTTCTTCTGATAAGAAATATTTTGCTTCTGTTTTCATCATCACAATAATGGAAAGTAAAAAAAAAAAAAAAGTATGCTATTAATTTTCATAACAATTTTGCAAGACAGCTTTGCCAAAAGTTAAAAACATTGTAAGCTCCTGTCTATTTTGCACTGCCTAACTGGCATATAGTCCAGCTACACACCAAACTGTCCTTGTGTATGAAGTTTACTATGCCCATACAAATACTGTGATATTATAAAGATAATCCTGTATGCAACTGATGGTATATTAGCAAGTATTTGTGCATGAAGAAGCAAAAAATGCTTTCAAATTCAGTTTTACAATATTTCTGATATAAGAAAATCAAAGGTATTTTCTGAATTTTTAAAATTGTATACTACTGTAAGAAATCTTGTGGGGATTTATTATCATAAAAGCAGTTCTACAATATCGAAACTGCATAACTGCCAGGGAAAGCACTCTTTTACCGAGAAACACTGGATTAGATTGTCAACTGATATGAAGTAGCGCAGTTCCAACATTGCTATATTTTCACTGGGCATCTTGCCCTTTGTTACATGAGTGCAACATGCGACTATAGTAGTATCATGCCCTTCCTATCTGACCTGTACAAGACAGGTTATACAATTTAGTATATTAATCCTTTACATCTAGAAGTTCAGATAAAGTTCCCGTAAATACCATTAAGGACACAAAGAATTTTCAGTTTTCTTATACTTCATATCGGCACATGTAACACATCCAAGAACTGGCTACTGCAGATACACAGGTAGTATCAAATTGCTATTATTGTGTGTACAGCTATTAGCAGTCAGATTATCAGGGTTGTAAGCAGGCACACAGTGCCAGCTCAGTTGCAGCATGGCTTACTAGCTCAAGAATGGCATGCAGACCTGAATGGATTCTGAAAGGTGTTTAGCTCCTGTTGCTGTCAGTGAGCTTGCATCACATTTTGGGACTAGCACAGCAGGGGAAGCTGGGCTCAGACACACAGGTGGTTCCACACAGAATCATATCAGGAAGGCTTATTTGCACAAGCTCATTATCAATCCTGCTAGACTTAATTAGTTGTGACAATAAGGCTCTCTAACTTCATTGCAGTGATTGCCATGTAATGGTCAGCAAAGAAGAAAGGAAATTGGACATAAAAGGTGGAAAAGAAAAATGTGCCACACACTACAAAACTATAAAAGAACAGGGCAAAGAAAAGCAATATTATGTTCATAAGTGACATTTTAGTCATATGTTGTCAGCAGTGAAGTACCATGTATGCTGGTACAAATGCTACAAAGCGAGGATGAATTCAACCAACAAATGTAATTGCACTGAACCCATATGGTGCTTGATGTTGAAAAATCATTTGCATTAGTAGTTACAGTTTATCTTAGTAACTGGCACGAGAACAGTTTTCTGATATTCTGTTTTATAGGCATTTTAAATCTGTATCTCTGGTCAAACATTTTACCTCTTGAGTCCCAGTCAATGTGTGTGATATAGCTAGATGCACCTTTACAAATGCCAACTCTTTTGCTGGTAAGTACATTGTAAATATCTACAAAATTGTCATGGGAAGCCACAGCCAGGTACTTTCCTGATTCTGTAAAGAAGAGACACTGAGGTTATTAAAGGTGTACACATTATAATTATTACTGTTATGCATTTTCATTACTGCAATGCCTCCAAATGCACCAGTTGGGGGTGGGCCCCATTATACTAGGCTGCATACAACCAGGCAGAATTGTAAAGTATTTAAATGCATGGAGCGCATATAAAGTCAGTCT
This sequence comes from Aquila spilogaster, assembly GCA_024606505.1. NCBI lineage: Eukaryota > Metazoa > Chordata > Aves > Accipitriformes > Accipitridae > Aquila > Aquila spilogaster. The sequence goes on from JANHGO010006456.1 coordinate 3,168, forward strand.
ACCTTCTGAACATTCAATCTTTTGTCTAGAGGAGAAAAACAAACTCCAAGATAAACACTTCCCTTTCGCCTTATCATCTGATTATACCTCGTGAAAACTTTATATCCGAGATCATTTCCTTTCTGTGGTGAAAAGAGACCATGTCTTCAACAGTGTCAGCATTTACTACCAGAAAACTCCCATCATTCAACCCTACAGCCAAGGCTTTCCCATCAGGAGAAAAGGCACAGCATCGTCCACCTACAAAAGAAAATGGAAAGAAGTATCTTAAGTTTTACAAACTGGGATTGAGAAAACCATCAATAAACTGCAGCTGAAAGGTTTTTACATCAAGTATATACTTTTAAAATAGATTTGTTACTTATTAAAACAAATATATTATGTGATAGGAGGGCTATGATTAATGTTTTACTAAATGGGAATGTACCCTCTGTATAGGCTGTTCTTGAGTTGACAATGGTGATTTGATCAGTCTTGAAATGGGTTTAGGTGCAAACACCACCTTCCAACTACATTCTAAACACACCAATGAGAGAAATAAATTAAAAAAAAAAACCCCAAACCCACAAAACCCAAAAACATATAGAAAGGATATCCGGATGGAAAATTCAAAGACTCATTATGGGCAGCATAACTACATGTCTTTCAGCGATACTACACTTGAAAGCTTCTTCGTTATATGACTGAATAATGGTTCCTTTCAGGTGGAGCACATTTAAAACAGAGAGGTACTACACTTCCTCCACTTACTTTTTGCCTCAACATTATTTCTGACCATACTCTTTCATACAGCTATCCTCATTGGTCCCTGAGTTCACCTCTCCAAAACATTTGACTCTGTTTTCCCTCAGCCAGTTAGAGTTCCTGTGCTCTGGATCTGTCACTGAAAATGAAGCATGTTGAATTTACACCATAAAATTTCCTGAAGGATATCAATGAGTAAATGAAATAAAAGTAATTTTGAGAAGGCAGCATTTCAACATAGCACATCTAATTTTATACAGAGGAGAGGGCAGGAAAACTGTTCATTTTCAGAGAAGCTGGTATAACATGTAAGGTTCACATTGCCACTGAAGGCTGATTGTGCTCAACACGCAGAAAATATTGCATTTGTCTTTATAAGGAAACTTTCTAATGTCAGCAACAAATATGCTGGCCTTAAGTATTCTTAGGAAGGACAATGATTCTGAGGTCAACTCATTCTCCTTGGAATCAGAGGAAAATAGATTAAAGTTAATTTTGTTATTATTCATTACAATAGATTATAATCCTTTTTCTTTCTATCCTTTTCATTGACTTGACACATGCCAAAGACAATTTACTTCCTATGCTTCCAATTTCTTAATGACTGTGTCATCTTCCTACCTAATTAATGCCTGTGATGTGCACCGAAAGCAAAGATGGAACTGTTACAGAAATAAAGTATCATTACTATCACAGTGTATGGCCAAATGAGAATTACCTTTTTTGAGTTTCCTCACTGCCAGCATGCGGTGCTGGGACGAAAGTTCCCAGATTCGTAGTGTTTTATCATCACTCACTGTTGCACAGACAGGTAAGAGAGGATGAGCTGCCAAGCCCCAAACTTCTCCTTCCATGTGTCCCTAAAGGAAATCACTTAATATAAGAGAAAATAATGCATTTGGGTTTATGTCATATGTTCTAGCACTTGCTGTGCCTCCTTTTACAAGTCTCAGGCAATAAGGCTTTCACCAACTCCTCTCAAAAATTTTCCACATTCAGAGAGACCTGAATGTCTGGTCTGTTTCCTCTGATAAACATCTAAAATATACTCTTCCAGATCTCCTCCACTACTACTAGCTGTAATTCCTGTTCTTCCAATGCTCTCTCTTCCAGACTTTAACAGGAAATAGTTATGCCCCAAACAGGACTTTATCCTGAAATTCTAATAGGGGCTAATCTGTCTTCAAGGTTTATATAATTTTTTAGATTCTGGAGAACTTGTTTGCCCCACATACACATACTTAGTTGTTTTGATCTTTCCTCAGAGCTCAGTTTTCAAGTTTTTCAATCACTCTTCCTGCTTTTTCTAAGTTTCCTTCAACTTGCATACAGCTTGTTGGCACTGTATCTCAAGGTTAAATAATTTCTTGCTATTCTCAATCTGGATTTCAGTTCAGTAACTGGCATTTTTGTTGAGATGGAAAAATACCATTAAAAGAAAAAGGGGAGGAACTGTCATGACAGCTTGATTATACCTTACATATTTTCTATTTTGGCTCAAGTTGATGCATGCAAACATGTAATTTAAGATGGATGACAATTAATAACACTTCCCTTTATCAGAAAACTCAGAGCAATCAGGTAATTTTAAGGTAATTTTACTATCTCACAACCTTAGTATTCATGTGAAGGGAACTTTATTGGGATGAGATTGCAATTCCAAATTAGTGAATGAGTTAATTTATAAAATACAACTTTGCACATTTAGGTTGGTAAGGCTGTCATGCAGGCAATACAAATTTGAAAGATTACTTTATGTGATCAGAACTAACTGGAAAGAAAAATATCAAAGAAACAATATTTTTTATAAAAAACAATATTAATTTAGTCAGTTATAGAAAACAAAAAGTAAAAACTTGGCAAATTATAACTCAGTAAACGATATACACCATTTTCTACATATAGTCATTAGGGTTATTCAAGACACTAAACCAAAGCAACATCAAATACATCAGTGGACATATATATGAAAATTATTTAACCAAACTTTGCAAAATACTTTGTCTTGCAAAAAGAGATCTCTTTATGCTTTGCAACACATGCAGTGACAACTGCGTGTAACTGTAGAAAGCTATCATAACTCTAAAACAGTTTTTCACAAATTAAAGTATAGGATCCTTCAGAATACACTATATTATTTCAGTAAAAGCAAATAAATGGAACCACACTATCAAATAAATTGTGTTAGCTCTACTCTTAATTTTTCATTTTTATGTTGGGTCCTAAAGTGTCTAAGAAATTCATAAAAGGTCTCATCAGCCTTTGAACTTAATGGACTGTTTGTTTTACCTTCAGAATTCTGTAATCCACAGTGAATCTCAAAGTCATTTACATAAGAAAGCACAACTTCTGCCTGAGCAAGGAAAGCAACAGTGGCCAACAGGATTAATGAAAACAGAAAGAAAATGACTGGGAAAATGTTATTATGTCTTGTATTTCTACAGGGAATATTTTGATATGGATGATCCATACAATACCTGAACAAGTAGAGTCATAGGGCCACTTTTATCAATTTCAAGTATCTCTCCATTTTTAGTTCCTACTAGTATATGCCCATGTCCTAGGCTGATGGCTCGAATAGAGGGATTGTCTTCTAAAAGTAAACCTAAAGAATACAGAGATATGAATTTCAGGTTTTTATTGTGAAATCAAAAAGATCCTCATATCACCTGTAGTTCATACAGCTTATTTAATCTATATTTAAAAGCTGTTTAAAATCATGAAACTTGAGATACACTTGCCTGATCAAACTACTACATAATCCATGGATTTAATTAACAGTTCAAAGGAGGGGAGCTTGTGCCAGTCTGTCTTGTGGCAATATTAAGATTGATATTTTATTGGTTTAACAGTGACAGTGCATAAGGGGTTCAGATGCTCCAGCAACATGGACATTAATTCTGTGATTATCTGTGAATACCACTTTACAGACTTTCACACTGATGCCTTGGGAAGTACAATTTAACAGGTCTTTCCAACTCATAGGGACCCTGGTCTTACTACATGAAATTTGGCCAGTTGAGGAAGCTAGCTGCTAAATGGAACAGATATTGGAACAGACAGACTCACAGGCTTGCGACATTTCTTTTGAAAATCGTTTCTTCAGCGAAAACAAAGCCAAATGTCACAGAGTAGAGGAGGAAATAGCAGAACAAACTATAAATGGCAAAGACTGTGTGAAATACAACTTATATCAATCAAAACAGAAAATTCCAGCACAGAGTAGTAAGTAGTATATTACTGTTCCTTTTGTGTTCTGGTAGGATTTGACACCCATTACTGCCATTTCACCAGCCTTCATGCATATAGTCCTTATTAAAACACACTGAAAAATAATACCTTTAGAACTAGCAGATAGTGCTGCTCTTTTAATAGCATACGTCTTCAGACATCTTTCAAACATGTCATCCCAAAGTGCCACAATTCCATCTTTTCCACCAGTTACAAAACCCTGTATGATCACAGTATGAAAACATACATAAATGTCAGCACTTATATGTTAATATTTAAAAAGACACATCCAGAGGCAGTATAAATTCTCCCCTGCATTTTATTCATGTGTCCAATTAAAAAAACTGGAGCCTATACCTATGAAGAAAAAAATATAAGAGGAGAAGATTTAGAGTTGCTTTTCTAGGGTTATAAAGACAACCATGCAGAGTGCACACTATTGTAAATAGTAATGCTGGACCGTAACATTCTTCTGCATGTGGAAATAAGCTACGGAAAAATACATGCCTCATCCTTAGAAGAGCCAGTATTTGGTAATAACAGCTTCTCAAGTTATTCCAAATTCAATGGAATTAACAGATGCTCCAAACTGAGTTCTAATAATGCATAGGGACCAATTCTTTGATTAATTCCCTTGGTAGATTCTCTTTATCTCTGCCAAGTGAGTGCAAAACACAGCATAAATAACTAACCAACAAAAAAAGTAAGTGAAGAGGATGTTTAGAAGACAGAGTGCCAAGATCAAATAGAAAAATTGATGGAAAAGCTAGGAGCAATCAATTAGGGCCAGAAAGGATTGAGCCACAGGGTTCTTAAGTGACCTTGATATATAAAAATGTTAATATTCTTCTTCTCAAGCTATACTTTTAAAGTCGAAACTATAATCTCAAAAATGATATTCCAGTATCAACATCTTCAAATTGCCAGTGGATTTTAAGTGGCAAAACTTTGCCCCAACCTCATTTATGTGATGTCAGTAATATATTTTGCCATAGTTTCTTTTAAAGATTTATTGATGCACCCGAAGGAAAATACTTTTCATATCTGGAATAATTAACTCAGAAAAACAAAACCCTTGGATATTTGAAGTCTTGCTTGCTTAATATACAGTGATAGAATTATTTAAAAATTCATCTTTCATATTTTGGAAACTGATAATGCAAAAATATTTTTGGAATCAAGTTGAAGAGGGAATAAGTGTTACCTATTACTCTCCTATGGTTTACAAATATGGAAATGACGTGCATGAGCACAGTGAGAAATAAATTCTGCATATTTACGGGTCAGAAAGCCATTGGTCACATAACGAGCACATATAACGTGGTGCTTAAAAATACACACCTATTAAATAACAGAACTCATTAATATTGTTTTTGTGATTTTAATCACATTCAGATTTATCCAGTGCAACTTGTTTTCTGTTACAGTTTTGTTTATTAAAGCACTTTCAATGTTAGTGCAATGTAGAATTTATGTGTTGTAAAACAACGTATTGCTTACATACACACGTACAAAACCTGAGCAACTTCATTGCGAGACATGTTAGTTATACAATTCTAAAATCCAGTATTGCAACAAAAATAATAAGGATGAATGGATCACACAAGACGGTAAATACCTTATCCAATGCATGCATGGCAAATACAGGTCCATCATGGGCTTTCACTGTCTTAAGCAACAGAGTATCCTTCCAGATATAAATGTCTCCAGTAGCAGCACCAGAGAAAACTAGTTCTTCTATTCGCCCATATGAAACACTCATCATAGTTTCCAGTTTTCCAGTAGTTCCAAATGTTCCTCGTTTTGATGTAAAGCCTCCACCTGCAGTATCAACAAAAGCAAGTCTTTTTATATTTCGGTTTGTAGCCATAGTGCTGTAAAGGACAAATGTCTTGACCCCATCATCTCTTGTGATTGCCTAAGACATGGTAGATAATAGAAATACTGAAAACAGTGCACAAGGTAAAAACATAATAAAAGAAAAGTCAATCTAGTAGCAACAGTTTTGAAGCAGTACAGGGCTCTATTTCTCAGATTGTTATTTCCAAGCAAATGATAAATTTTGGTGGGGAATTGTGTAAAAAGAATTAATACAATGGCTGGCAGAATATTTTTTGCACAGAACAGCCTGCCAAGCTTCTTCTCTTTAGAGGTGACCACAACTACACATGAGATGGTAGAGGTTTGTTTTAGTTGTCCACTGGCAACCTGACAATCACAGCAGTCTTGCAGAATGAATGGGAGGATTTGGTCCTCTTCTGACTGTCAGAGAAACAAATTGCCACAGGCCTTACTTTGATTCAGACAGCAGGAAGCAGCCATATGCACCCATGAATTGAGTGCTTACAGACAAAAATACCCATACAATTACAAAATAGGCAGTGGTGTTCTTGCTTTAAGTCATCATGTATTTCACAGTTAACACCAGACAGATATTCCCAATTCCACTGAGCAAATCTTAGTTCAAAATATATCATTTTTATTGCAGAGAGACATTCAATCAATCTTGTCTTGGAGTAAGATAATGCTTAATGCAAATTCCTGCAATAGAATTTGGCAAACAGCAATACAAGTCTAATTACTACAAAAATAACCTAAACCATGAAAAATGCAGAAAAAGAAAAATTTAAACTGAGAGCACCTGAACCGCTTGAACACTGTCAAGTATGGTATAAGTATAGGAACTTCTTAAAACTATCTAATTTTGAGTTGTCTTGAGTTCTTTTTTTAGCTGCCCTTGTGCTGCCTACCTTTGCCGTATTTTACACACAGAAGATGCTCTCTGAGATCTTTTTACTGAGTACTTGTGTAGAGTGTATATGATTAAAATTAATGAAGAACAAAATCCAAGAAGAATAAAAAATATCCTCAATCAGAAATCACCTTTGCTATCTTTCTCAGTTTGACAGAACAGTCTAGACTGATAGCTACTTCCCATTCTGAATATTTTGCTTCTTAAGTTTGCAGAATCTTATCCTGTTTTTAAATAATGGAAAACTCATTTTCATTTTTCATTATTTAGAAGAGGAAACAAAATTTGTGTGTCATACAAAAACCAGATTACCTTGATGCTTGTGATGCTACATCATGATTTTTAGCCTAATGGATAAAATATAAATTACTATAACTGAACTTCTGCACAATACCTGGTTCTTTATTTCTTTTTTGTTTTGCCCAGGCATGTATTTTAATGTCCATCCTCAAATCTATCTTTCCAGCCCAGCACCTTGAAACATGTGCTTCCCTCTCTGGAAGTCATCTCTGATGACTGAAAAACAGCTCTATCTTGAAAGCGAAGGATTGCTGAAGTGTTATATCAGTCCCTGAAGTGCAAACACCACCACTTTTAGCAGTGTGCCAGAGGCACCTAAGATTCTTAGCTACCAGCTGGCATATTCACAACAAAGGTCATAATCTGCCTAAGTGAATTACAGGACTGCATGTTTTCTGAGAGCCAAGGGTGCTTGTTCAGGCGAAATCCTTAATAGTATGACTTGAGTTAAAAAACGATTCACTGGAAATTACTTCCAGAGAGACAGGAATATTGTGACACTTGCTGATTCAGAGGTAGGTTTTCACCAGTTTAGTATTTTGGTAACTAGAAAATTGTTTTAAAAATAAAACAAATTCTTTAACTGAGAACATGATGTTCCTGTATTAGAAATATATACATTCTCAAACAGATTAAATATAAAATATAAAATATTCAATACAGTACCTGTTTGCTGCCAAAATTTGATGTGCTTCATCCCAACCGTGACTAGCTTGTCTACATGATGTGGATTACACTTCACTACAAATATTTTATCTTTATGGCCCCTGCAATAAAAATAAAAATTAAAAAACACAGTAAGGGATGACTTAACATTTCCAACTAAATGGCATTTCATCATATTGGAGTAATTAAAAGTAGTCATCGTCAATGAGAATCTAATCACCATGACTGTCATACTCTTGGTGCAAATACAATGGTATGGATCTATAACACTATGAGGATTGGTAGAGGCTATGTCTACATTATCTCTACCATTATTACCCTATCTAACAAAAAGCAGAGAGCTATATTTCTAATCTGCAGTCTTCCATTTTCTAATTGGAAGTCTGACCCTCAGAGTTGGCAGAATGTATTTGAGCATACACCATATAGGAGTTAGACTACAGAAATGTGGTGAATAAAAATTGTCTCATACTGAATTTCAGTTCAGTTAAGTCATAATGAAGAAGCAGGCAACAAAGGTCAATGCAATTAAGAGAAGGTACAAAGGACAACATAAATATTTAAATGGATAAGAACTCAATTAATAAATATTTAAAATACTCTGTCAAGAAAAACAAGGCAGTCTTTAACCTACCATGCTTCAAGACAAAAAATTTTTAAAAAAATTATAACGTCACTTTTGTCTGACAGGTTTAGTAGATCTGAAAAATCATATGATTCTGATGAACCTCTTGGTTTCTGTATTTTCTTTTGGTGAATCAGTCTAGACAAAAACCAGTCCTTTACACCTTTGACATTTGAAATACATCTTCTTGTAATTCTTCTTTGTCCTTTTCCTCTACTTTGCTATAATGATGTCCAGTCTTTCAGTTCAGGCCAGTTCTTCCAGATGCATCTATCACACAGGCAAAATGTACTGCCCTGAGTCCAAAATCAAACTAATTGAATCCCAGTGCAGGTGTCTCCTGTAAAATGACGAGTATGTCTGCCTGTATGATAGGATGAATAGTGCTGACACATGAGGTCTGGACTGTATGGCCTACATTTCCACCCCAATTTCCTACAACAGTCAGACCAAAACACGTATACAGGCCTGTGTAGTTTTTGTGTCCTTGTGTTAGACTGTAAATAAATTTGACAATGCCCTCCTCAGTTCCCTTAGGGATTGCAGTCCACTAATACAAAACACTAGGATCAAACAGGACCAGCACTGCATCAGCATAAGACAGGAGAAGCTAGTGAAAGCAGCTCAGATACATTTTGATTCTAACCGTGTATGCTTACTCAATAAGGATTTTAATGAAACTAGGCAGAAGATTGTAGAGCCAAGATAGAGAAACAAGCTGTATAATTTATCTAGTGAGCAATTAAAACAAATAAATAAGAGTATATTCTGAACATGGTGACAGGAAAACTGAGAAGTCATGCTGAAATAAATCATCCCAAGAAGATTAAGCAAAAAGCATATTCACAAAAAACAAATATAAAAAACCCACAGAATAAACGTAATGAATGTTTGTACACAGTGAATGTACACTTCATTTTTCAGGTTTAGTCCTTTAGATGAATTCTTGTGGGTCTATATGATTGTAAAGAGACATCCTTCTATTTTTCTTGTCTGCTAAGGCCACGTGAGGGTCATGTCTAAAATTCAGATGTACACTCTCCTGTCTTGGTTTTTGCCTCTCTTTTTGTATGTCCTGCTGAGCTTACCAGACTGGGGGAATTTCCTTTAGGCTCTGCTGAAGTATAAACAATAATTTAAATTGGAACTTTTTAGAAGATAAACTATTTTTTTATGCTCTCTGTGAGGACCCTGCACATTTTCAAAATAATAGATTAGCAATAATCATAGATACGTAGGGTACATATAGTATTACACACTGAAAAGAACCTGAGTACTTAATCTTATATCTCTCCTATGAGCAACAAGAGACAGGTAGCCATACAGCCCATCATTATCTTGTTTTTAAAAGCTTAGAAGGTCTCTATGGGAATATACAAAGTATTTCTTCACTTATGAGCCTGAAGCACAATCTGTCTGGAGACAGTAAAACTAGGATTGGAAAGCAAATGAAAATGTCACATTTTACAACACAGGCATCACTGTTGCTAAGCAAGGCCTACAGCAAAAATGTTAAATAGGATTTAAAATCTTGCTGCCTAATAAACTGGATGTCTGAGACAAAATTATATAGCTAATATAGATTATGGTATGCACACACTTGGATCAAAACATTTATTTAGTAATATACCATTACTAAATAAATAACAGATAGTGCTGCCAGGAGAAGATCTTACTATTTCTTCTGGAACATTTCATCATATAATAGTGATAATAGTGTAATGCTTACATAAAAGTAAATTATCTTTCGCAGGCTCATTTTGCAGTTATACTAATAATTTCTACTGACCAATTCTAGATGTTACATGATTGCAGACAGTGTACGAAACAAACTCCTTGCCTTTCTGGCATGTAAGTCCATGCTTACATGAATTCTACACAATTCTGGTATCTTGACCTCAGAGACTTTTGATTTGCTGGACAGAAACCAGGTTCTCAAACAGTTTGATTCTTCTGAGACGTACAACTAGCTTAGCATAAAGAAAATGTTGCAATTCAATATTTTAGAAGAAAAAAAGCAAACAAGTAAACCATAGTCCAAACATCTTCTCAACATTGGTCCCTTCAAGCAATTGCAAAAGCTTCTTCGCTGCAAGTTATTAGCTAAGCTTTCTGTTAGTAATTGCAAAGAGCAAATATCTCAGTAAAAGCTGACTCAGAAGGAAGGCAAGATCAGTAGACCTTGAAAAATGTATTTATATTAGAGGGAACACTTTTTTCTTTTTAAAAAGTGATCTGCATATGCACACTGATGGAACTCAGCATATCATCTAATGCACAGAGGAAAATATGACATCTCTGATGACTTCTGTCACAAATCAGAAAATAAAATTGGGAGAAAATATTAACTTAACTTGAAAAATCACTAAATGAGCTATAATATCAATGCAGCTATCCCAACAGAAAGGGTAGGGAACTCTTGACAGAAATAGTTCACAGGATTTCCAAACACTAAGCCATAGATCCCAGGGTTTTTACTCTGGATATAATTGCTCTGAAACACAATTCTGTTTTCAGAGAGGTGTTCTGTTTTCTCCCATAAACAAAGTAATACATGTGGATGATATTATTCAGAAAAATGTAACCGCAGGGCACTTTTATAGAGACATGAATTCTTACCTGGTTGTTGCTAGCTTTTCTCCTTTTTTCCAATCCCAAAACACAATGGCATGATTATCATCTAGCCCAACAGATGCCAAACATTTTCCATCAGCTGTATAGAAGCAATACTTAATATTAAAGGTGCTAAGGCTTTAGCTGAAATTATAACAGGCAATGAAGACAACAAATACATTGTAACCTGAATTTCAAATGATGTATTATAAATGAAGCAAAAAAAAGGAACTAATACTTTGAGAGATTAGGGATCAGATTCACTAATGGCCTTCAGTTCCTAAAGCAGACTCCCTACAGAATTAGACAAATGAAGTGAGAAAGACAGTCAACCTGCCCAACCTCTTAAGACGGCTGGTCTATACCTGCTGAAAGTTTTATCCACAAGGAGGATTCACATTGCAATACTTAGCACCAAAATGAATACCTACTGGGTCATGAGACATCAGCCTGGAATCCATAGATGTCACGGAGCACTCTCCTAATCCATGACCTAGCCTTCCTCTTCTTAACTAGCTTTAAATATGGCCTGATCCTCACCCTTATCAGAGACAGAACAGGTTGTGTTATAGGTCACAACAAGATTTTTCTGTTTAATTTTTAACTAGATGATTATAAGACAAGCTATTCTTTTCTAGAAAAGGCATTCTTTTGACTTTATTATCTTCTATTATGTTTGTATGTCTGACCTAATTTAGTTTTTTGGGGTTTTTTTTGTTGTTTTTTATTTGTATTCCTTATCAAACCACTGATCTTTCCCAAAGGCAGACACAAAACATTCCTGTGTGTAAGTACAAGGAAGGTAGGCAGGATCAAACAAGACAATGAAAGTCAATTTCATAAAGTCCAAGTACTCCAAAATCATGTTACATTTTATTTGAAATATTTCTGATCAGACAATGCTTCTTTTGTTTTGCCTGAGATGGTGACAAGAATTATTAGTGTATAATGAAATGGGTGGTTAAAAGTTAATAGGCAATGTAATAAAACTATAAATATGATAGAAAATTATAAGGCTAAAATTAATTGCTGGCTATCATTTCTTCTACTGCAGGAAAAGACACAGCACTACTGATAATGAGAGGAAGAAAAGCAAGAACAGAATATTGTACATAATTCAACAGTACCTAGGCATTCTTGCAACATGTATGAAATAAGACCATTGTTAACAAACTTTTAAGCTACTGTAATGAAATTTTGAAAATTTTTAAAAAGTAAACCACAATTGCTGAAGTATATGATAAGAGAATTGAACTTTATAGGTTACAGCAGGAGCTGATTACCTGATTGTTTTTTAACTGAGGAAAAGTTAGAAGTGGAGGAAGTAAAGAACTGGTGAGATGGCCAAAAGAGTGAATGAAAGCAATGATTTGAGAATGTTACTTCTTGTAGAAGTTAACAGATGTTAAGGACTCTGTGCTTAAGCATATTTGACTTCAAGAATAGAAAGAGTGCCACTGGTATAAGTTACTCCATTGGAACTACTTCAAAGTTTGTAAGGCCAAACAGGTCCTCACAGCTAGACTGGGCTCACAGTATTTAGCAGCTGAGTTCTATGAGAAGCAAGTCAAGAAGGAGAAGGGGAATCACAGAAAGAGGAAAAGAGTTCGCAGTTGAATGAAACAGGCCTAGATGGAAGGAGTGTAAGTAGACAGCAAGGAATGAAGTTGAAAAACAGGACAGGAAACCAAAACTGAGTTTATTAAAAAAAAAAAAAGAAAAAGAAAAAGAAAGAAAATAGACAGATACAAGGAAACACAAAAAGTGAATGAAAAAAGAAAGAAAAGCAAAGGAGAGAGTAAGAACCATTCTATAATAGTTTTAGTGAGATAAAATGGTATGAAGATAGCTGATATGAAAGGTAAATATGCATTGTGTAATATGTATTATTTAAGAAAAAGGTATATTTGTATATTTTGATGACAATAATTATTTTCAGGGGTAACTCAATTATGTAAACGGAACATGGTTGACAAAATTTTGTTGGTAAGAATACAACTTGAACTTTATTAACTTGAAACAGGACGTTTTATGCACTAATACAGGCTATACACTCCAATGAATATCCAAAATTATATATATTAAATTAGCCACCAGAGGGCACAATCAAACATTGCACGAATGCAATCATAATCTTTGAATCATAATGTCATCAGAGTGGTCCTACAAAAGTGATCCAGCCCTTTACACTGTTTTCAGTAATGGCCAATGGCAGGTGCTTTAGAAAGTGAGTAAGAGCAGAGAGAACTGGTAGCAGAGAGTCAGCTGCCAGATCAAGTACAGCCAAAAAAAGGTATCTTTGGAGTTTTAGGTTTCTTTCTTCAAGCTTCAAGTAGCATGACCTGAACCTAATTTAGAAATATCTATTATTAACACAATGAAAACTCCCTACAAAGTAGACCAGAGCACCACTCTGATCCCATAGTGAGGTGCATATTTGCACAACTATCTGCTCCTCTCTATACCAAGAATCTTAACTAATCCCAGTTAGGAATGCAGTATGTGCATTCTCAGGAGCAGGTCCTAAAGCAATCCTTTAGTGATGCCAGTGGTTGCTACTCTTAAAAGAGCTTTAATATTTTTGTGCAGATTTACGTCCACAGAATATGTGGCCAGCTTATTCTTCATGATTTTATAAAGGTACATGGATTCTAATGCATGGAGTACTACTACCTGTACAGGAATCAAATTTTTTGCTAAAAATGTAAAATATAAAATAAGTATTTTCTAAATATATGAATGTTTGTTCAACTAGGGATCTTATTGAGAAGTTTTTTAACACATATGCACACTATGCCAATTAGATCATCCTTACCAATTTTCCCTTCTTCTGGTACCATATCTACTTTCAGAGCTAGGTTACACATCACAGTGGATCAGCAATTTCGCATTTGAATTCCAGCTCTTGGATAAACACCAATGCTCCTCTTCTGATAATGGAATTAGACTCAGTTCTACAGACTTATCTTTGCTGAAGTAAAACTTCTTCCATATAGTCCTGTCTTATAAATGTGATCTATGTCCTAATGAATTCTTACCACCTCTCAATACAGGAGAATAAGAAATAAATTACTTTTAACTGAAAAAAATCAGATTAAGAAAAGGATAGTTCAGCTAAAGTAATCTCCTTTTAAAAAAAAAAATACAAAAAGGGAGAATGAATTTCTAAGCACTTTTATAAAGATGCAAAAGTGTGTAAGTCACCACCATTTGGATGATGTTTTTCAACGCTGAATACAGGAATTACCCATTGAGAACTGAGACAACTTAGGTCACCCATCTCAGAAAGACAAGTAGGAGAAATAGCAGACAACTGTTTGTCATATTTAATTCTGTAAACTCACTGAAAAATGTGGGAATTGTTAGCGAATTTGAAGAACTGTATGAGCCTACAGATGACATTTCTATCTCATTTATTCACTTCAAGTCACCATTCTGCCTGCTTTGAAATTATTATACCACCATGTAGACAGCTGCCAGAGTCCTAGCTGTCTAGTCCTAGCAAAATTCAATTATTAATTGATGACAATAGGCCCATGACTGACTTTGCTACACACACTATTTTTATCAAAGCTGTCAGCAGACTTTTATGTAAAATTTGTATTGATTGTAAAATTGGCTAGCTATTCAAATTAAGATTTCCTCATAAGGATTGCTTTTTAATTAACCATTTAGATAAATGTAGATTGTGTCTTACCTGAAAAATCCAGTGCACACACTCCTCTTTGATGCTGGCCTTTGAGCAATGATAAACATTTCAGTGTCTGTGTGTCCCAAACATGGATAGCAGCATCTCTTCCAACCTAAATCAGAGGGTTAATCAGAATATCTGCTCATAGAAGCTCAAAGCACACCAATATCAGTAATTAGCACTATCATATCATCAAAACACTCCAGAGGTAACTACTTTTCCACTTGCCCTATTTTATCTTTTTCAAGACCTATTTTCTCTTTTAGAAAAAATCAGAAGATAGTCTCTAAAACATCAGTATTCGTTATCTTATTAATGATATAATTTATCATAATTTATGAATATACTGAATATATCATAATCAGTACCAGGTATCAATAGAGTGCCCAACATAAAATAGCTTTTGTTTGAGTAAGGCTTTTGAATGCTACTACAGTACAAAAATACTGACTAATGAAACCCCAAAACCTCCTGGGATGTAGATAAAATACAGCTCCTGCATTTCACAGATGAAAGCAGAGGTTCAAAGTGAATATAAGATTTTTTGCCAGGCCACAGCATATGATTGGCAGGTTTTCTGTTACATAGGAATGATTTAATAATCACCTAAAATAGTTTCCAGTCCAGTACTACCCAGCAGTTTTGCGGGGATATAGGAAACAACACACAGGTTACCCATATTTAGGAGAAAACAGTATGCTGAAGTACAAAGACAACCACATTTTTCCTAAATATATATTGTAAAGTGAATTTATTTCTGTGTTTTGGTAAGGTCATCACTTCTAAATACCCACCTGTCCAGTAGCAACATAGTCTTTCACTGGGTGAATGCTTAGGCTGAGGATGTCATCATCGTGACCAAGATACAGCCTTTGAGTGTGGTGTTGCCTATTATATACAACAGCTACAGCAGCAATATGATACACTACTTCTCCAGCTTGCGTGTAGAACAAGTTATTTCGACAATCATAGCCTCTATAACTGAAGTAAATACAAAACAAGTTATATTCTGTTTCAAAACTATTCTGGTAATTTGTGTAACAAATTATGCAAATAATTTGTGCATTAACTTGAAAAAGTACAGCTGCGGTGTCAACTTTAGCTCAAAAATATCACAGCACACAGGCAGAGAGAGACTATTCCCACCAAGAGCAGGCATTCATGAATCTTCTCATGGTTTACTTTGCACCTGACTCCTAAATTAGTACTGATTTCACAAAAAGAATTTATAATTCACATAGAATTGTGTCCAGATAAGTTTTACAGGGAATTGGATCCACGCAGAAATCTATCAGGCATTTTCACAAATCACAGCTATCATGATGAACTTAACAGAGAATCTTTGCTCCAGGAAACATAAGGTATAGTGAACAGCTAGTTTAAAATGTAATTTTATAAAACGCAACACTGGTGTGTTATTTATTATATGGCTACAGTATTAAAACCTCCTCTTGTTCCTTAACAAATACAACTGAAAAAAGAAAATCTCTCTGATGTTCCAAAAATTACCCACAGTAATAATGACAAATTAATTGTGGGTAAGCACTGAAAAATGCTTTGCTAAATGCTCTGATGTGAATTGATTAACATTGTTAGGATGTTTTAACAGTCAGAAAAAACAAGCGTTATCTAATATTACTGTACCCATGTATAAACTGCAACTTTAAACTGTCCTCAGGCGCTCGCTCTCTTTTAAGGAAGGGCACAGAATGGTTTTTCTCTTTACTTTGCTGTTTCAGCTGAGGTAGGTCTTCTTTGTAAACCTGAAGAATAATTGTTAAAGTTAATTGCACATCTCCAGTTTTCTAAATATTTGTATATATGAATGAAAGTGACTTTCTTATAAGTATTAAATTTAATATATGTTAATGTGATGTTCAGTAGTTACAACACAGAGGAAGTCACTATGGCTCCCTACAGAACTTCAGATAATAATAAATATTTTCCAGACAATGAAGTCCCCTGCCATGTGAGTGGCCCAGAACATTAGTCTGTAGTAGAAGCAGAAGAGTGTGTTTTTTTCTAGAAGATTCCAGTGTCACTTAGTGAAAAGGAAATTAAATATTGACTGGAACTCTTTAAGTGTCTTTAACTTCATGTGTACTTCAGTGTACATACTTAAAGCTGAACATAATGAATTAACTCTATCTAGGGATTATGGTGAAATATACAGTAACCAATGGCACTTAGGTGATTTGCCAGTGAGTCCAGAATCCTGAAGTAGAGTTACAGCTCTATAAATACACTAAAGACACAAAATACTATACATCTAAATATTTCAGAAATTCTGAAACTCTGTGGAGTTGCTAATGATGTTTGAAGCATCTTCAAAGCTGTGGCACCAAACAAAATCCTTTATAACACTGAAATATAGCTTTATTGTTTGTTTCCTGTGCCTACATTTCTTAGATTTTGCAAAAGGACAATGAAATTGCTATCCCCACAGAAATCTACCCAACTGCAAAGATGGAATACTGGATTTTTAGAAGAAAGGTGTTCATATAACGAGCTGAGCTTTTGAAATGGTAGGCATGCAGAGCCTGAACATATCATGTCTGTCACTTGTATGTATTGTACTTTATCCTGAGTGTTCTCATCCATTTACTCTTGCTCCTCAGCGAACGCTACCAATGAAACAGAATATAGGATCATCATTTTCTTATGCGTCTCAAAATCTAGAATCCTCTATACTGCTTCATCTGTAACATAAAAAAAAAGAACCCAAACCCAAACCTAATTCTCAAAGTAAGATTAATGGTTTTGTTTCCATGTGCTTTTGTAAATTATTTCCTTTAACAAAATGTAAAGTGCAACTTATGCTTGGGGTTGTCTCACACTTCCTGTATTAAGATTCTATTTCGAGTTGCTTCTAGCTTTTTCATGCATTAACCTGCCTGGAATATTGCTGCTTAACTGCCTACAACTATTTTTTCACTTTTAGTTTTTAAACCCAGACATCCTTTTTGACACATAGACAGCATGGAGGAGGATGCTGTCTGATTTGAATACAGATGGAAAATCAGAAGGAGGAGGAGGAGAGAAGGAGGAGGATGGGACAAGCACTCCAGTGAGACTTGGAGTAAAAGAGAGGGGAGGGAGAAAATTTGACAAAACCTCTGTTTCATTTGGCAGACACGATCAATCTCTGTAGTAAAGAGGTAAAATAAGCTGTTGTAAGAAGGACCTATGTAATTTATTGCAGAATCTAGAAAGCGAGGTGAAAAGACAAAGGATAGTCCTTGGCTAAAGCATGGAACATTAGAGGTGATCCTTCCACATTGTCTACAAAGCAGCTCTATGTCAGCCATTAAATTACTCAAACCAACTTGAACCAAGCTTACTGTGTATTTTTCACGCTTAGTACAAGATCCCAGTTCTGGTCTGAAGAAGTTCTGACCTTTCACCATTGCAACTGATAAGGTAACAGCACAAGGTGACAAGTAATATTCTATTCACAATGACAACAGCTCCTGAATATCAGGTCCCAGGTATTTGTAAATAGAAGCAAAAGTCAGAAGACAGCAAAATTTGATGTTAATGCTTCCTTTCCTTCAAAACAAGGATAACAGCACCCTTCCACATCACAGACTA
>JANHGO010006457.1:0-21378 GCA_024606505.1 Aquila spilogaster
CCCAGAGAGAGAGAAAGCATTTCTCCAGTTACCATGCAATTAGTCATGCTTTTATGATTTATACGCAGCTTGGAGTTCTTTTTTCTAATAAACATAGAAGAAGGAACCACACATTGAGACACACCAGTGACTACTAAATAAAAAACTTTAATCTACTTACTTGATGGATTTTCTATAACTAAGTAACCTGCAACAGAGATTTTTGTTAAATGTGGCAAGGTGTGAGTTAACCAATATTGTGCATGTTTATAGGTTTTAGATGAACTATTCTAGTAAGTGAAGAACCCTATTTATTTCTCTAGTGGATTCAAACGTCAGATATCTTGGGTGTATGTCTTGCTTAGTTTTTATCTGAAGTATTGGCAAACACGGAAGTTACAGATTCTATCATTCTGTTCACATCATTTTACAGTATTCTGGGCTCATGTGGGCCTGGGAAATCCATACCTCCAGCATACCACTTTGTATATATTGACAGACACCATATTCACCGTGTTACACCATGTGCTCAGTGCCATTCTTCTGAGGACTATTTCAGAGAATAAGGCTAAGAGTCATCTGATTCCTTCTCTCAAACTGATAGCAAATAGTGGCTTACTGCACTGTAGTTTGGTCATTAGATAATAAAAATTACATCAATGCTGCACATAAGCAACCTGAATATAGTGCTTCAGTGCTGAAGGTACCTGGATCCAACAGCAAAGAACACAGAGACAAGCAGCACCATTAACACAATCATACTCAACATTTCCCTCCTTTACTCTCATTCAAAACAGAGAACTAAAGCATTGAAAAAGCACAGAAAATGAATTAAACAGGGCTACGTATGGTACTGTCTTTTCATGTTTTAATATTACTAACAGATGATCATTTTATAGGTGTAGTCATATATTAACTTTAAGAAGCACTAAACGATTTTAAAGAAGTAAGGCACCTACACTTAGGCACTTGCCTTTGAATATTTAAGAACTTGGTTGTAAGGATAACTGAATTCTCACACTTCCATTGGTAGCAAGTGCATATTGCAGTGTCTTGGCAGCTCAGAAAATAAGACTGTAGCAAAGATGTTGGCTTTAGTGGTTAAGAATCTTCAGAAGGAATGAACTTTGTATCCCAAGTACAGATTTAAAGAAGACGGCTATGCTCAGCTTCAGTATCCTCGAATTCAAAACCAACATTTTTTCCAAGTCTCTTGAGAATTAAATATGTAATAATAATCTTACAGTATTTCATCAGTGAACAAATACTCATCTACCTTTAATCTCTTTCTCCACATTTCCCATTTTTCTGTTTAAAGCATAAGAATTTTGATATCACTTGATCTTGATGAGAATAATTCAGAATCAAACTATTTCAGCTGGACAATTCCAGATTCCCATTTGTCTGACTTTGAAACCAGGGAAGAAAAACATTGTCTAAGATAAAGAATGCTTTATTGCCTTAAATCTGATTTTCTTTTAAAACAGTGTATTGTTTCATGTGTGGGATTTTTTTGAAGTCTATCAAAAATCTGAATCCCACTCAGATTACTTATGATAGAGCTAGAAAGAAGCCATTTATTTGTGTTGGCAGTGGTAACTGAAGACCATATTGTCACACAGACTCAGCTTTCTTTCTGGGTCAATCATCTGAAATCCACAGGGAATTAAAACTTTGTCCAAATGGAAAACAACAGAAATGAGTAAGTGGGCAAAAGGCTTAACTCATAAGCACCACTGACACTTCCTAGGAACAACAGACGAACTAATTTTTCGCAAGTTAATTGAAAGCAATATTGAGCTTAACCCTTCCTGAATGTTAAAGGCCTCGGGAAAGAGAACACATGGCCATTTCTTCCATTGTACCAGGACACACAGTCATAAACCTTGTTCTCCTGGGATACAAAGCTCAGGAAGCTTATGAGTGATAGCTGATTACTAAAGGGAAGTTTGTTGAAGGAAAAGTTAAGGCAGGAGCCATGCCTGCCTCCACTCAAAGAAAGAAGAAACTTGCTGGTCTGAAGAAAGTGATGTGTGTGCAGAAATGCTACTTTGAAGACCGACACTTAATGATTGCAAAACATATAGGAAAGGTGAGACCAGGAAAGAATTTTATACACAATGCTTTTCTATAGAAGTATTTATCTACAAGTGTTACAGCATCTGTAATTAAGAAATATTTCTTCTAAATCTGTGCCCGTCTGCTTGACAAGATGTCTCACATGTTGGAAGTATTCACCACAAGGTGTAACTTCTCACGGAAAGATTTTAAGAAACAGAGATATCTATGGCTTTACCCCTGCTGCAGAAACTACTGTGAAAACAGGGCGCCAGAGAAGGTCTCTCCCAGGTGAGCACCTCAAACAGGGAAGAGTTACTTGTCTCTAGCCAGGTCTGGTGGGCCCTGAAAATTTGTTGACAGAATCCATTCACAGGAGATAAGTATCTACTTTGAAAAATGAACTGGTAAAAATTATGGACAAGATACAAAAAGTAAGAGAGGAACCAATATATAAATACTTAGTACACTTAATGAATCAATGTTTAATCCAGCCTAGATGGGCTATACATTGTTTGAAGAAGAGTTGGATTTTTTTTTCTGTTATTGCCTATCTCATATAATCTCCACCATCACTGAGATCAATGCATTTCCCAAATATCCAAAGTGAGCATTTCGGGCTCATAAAGTGGATCTCATTTTCCAGTGAACTTGGTAGAATGTAATTCCCTGAAGGCACTTTTAAGCTACAAATCATTAATGAATTGCTTAACAAAGACTTGCTGAGAGATGGTGTATATCAGCCACTATTGGTCATTTTCAGACAGTGAAAATGTTTAAGTATTTTTTTTTCTGATGATCACAGTATCACAATAGGCTGAGAAAACCTAAATAAATATCAAAAAACATCTGAAGAGACAACGTATGTTCTCATGGAACAGGTTGGAGTTTCTTGATTCTGTGAATGAACTGTCAGCCATAAGTTTATGCCTTTACTGAGTTGACATGATGTATACTGTACTAGTTGAGAAATGACAAAACACATAGTGTCCAAAGCATCTCCTTCAAATGAACCCTGAAAGGGAAGATTAATAGGTACATAAAAAGTCTATACTGCTCTTATATCATCTGAGATTTCTACAAAAACTCTGAATCACCTCTTCAGAGTAGAAAATATACCTGGACAATTAAAACTAGATGTCAGGTGACTTAGTAGAGTTAAAATAAGATACAAACAAGCCAACCTGAAAAATAAATCTGTCCATCTGTATTTTCCGTATAAGCTTACAAGGTGCCATGAATTGAAACTGACATTCTACAACACAGCAAGCTTTTCAAACAGCTTAGATAGCTGCCTAAACATAGCCAGTATGTGCTTATGCGTATGCAGTAATGCACAATTCCATTCCAAATGCATGGGAAATTAGAGAAAGTTATGTTGCAGTCGTCAGCATGTAATAGAATAATTTATCATGCTGACACGAAACTGCTTTAACCACACATCACAAGAACGATAAAGAACACATGAACTGAAACTGTGATTGACTGCTACGTGGTTATTCACTGAGTGCAACAGGCACAAAAATTCCTTGGAGGTGTACTGTGGAAGTCTGAAAACGTGAAGCGAAAAAAGTTCAGACACTGGGTTTTGCAGTAAGCCTCCCTGGTGCATATTGTTTGCTTCTGTCAGCTTCTTGAAATAACTCATCACTACTGGGAAGGATTTATCTATGTGAAACACAGCCTAAGAGAGACAATCTCTCTTTTGGCCACTGACATTACCAGAGCAGAATCTTACACATACAGAAACATTCTTTAAATCATAAAAATATCCCTAATTAACTCAAAAGTTTTGAGCAGATCAAGGATATCCTGTCCCCTCATGACTGCATGTAATACAGTATGTTTTCAGACTGCTAGTTGAAAAGCTGGCATGAAGACTGTCCTGGGGAGCTCACGGTTAATACCTGCACTTCAAACTTCCATAATTTGCCAATGTTCAGCAAAGCACCTGGGCAAGGAGCCTACTGTAGCTCCAGCAGAGCTACTGTTAGAAAAGCAGTGATTCAAAATTGAAGAGCTGCATCCTGTAGCTTACAAAATGGCCTAGGAGCACAGTCTCTGCTTTAGGCCTTAGTGGTGTGGGAAAGAAAGAAAGCAGAATAGAGACTGAATGAAATAACAATCTGCAAAGCAAAATGTGAAACTGACTCATTAAAATAAAGGGTGATGTTACTGAACTGCTGAAGCACTGTACAGTATTGCTGTGCATAAATCTCATAATGAAGTGTGAAATATTATAGTCTGCAATAACCCTGTAGAGTTTGAGACTGCACAAATTCAAACTTCAGGTAATTTAGACTGAAAAGTGGCACAAAGGCACTCCTCAAACTGATAAAGGATTTGGCCACATAGATACGCTGCTGTGATTGTAATCACATGGTTAGAAAACATCTCTAGTATAAGTGAGTAAAAAATGCAGTTGAGAAAAAAATCTCTTAAATACAGACCTTAACTACCAGAGGAAAGAAACAATATATTTGTTATACCTCATTTGCATTATGTTTGTTTCAAGGATAAATTGTATACGTCAGCGCTAATATTAATGTAGTCTGTAACTGAATGTAAAAATTGACTGATTTATTTTGAAATAGTTGTGTTTCATTAACACTAGAAACTAAAAATAAAAAGGATATCATAACGATAAATATCACTGTCTGTCATTATTACAGCTGCAAAGACTGACATTTCATTTTGATTAACTTCATCATTCAATATAGTATAGTAGCACACAGGTTAAGAGAACAGAATGGAAAACACACCGTGTTGCTTCAGTAATACAATAACTTACTGGATGACAAATATCTCCTTGCGTCTAAAGAAAAATGAAGAGTATCTGGAAGTAAAACCCATCAACACTTTAGTACATAAACAAAATTAGTACTATTCTTGTTCAGCTAACAGCTTGGAAACAATGCAATTTTAGAGATCATTTATGCAAGCTACAGTTAACACACTGCATTAATAATGATTCTCTCTCCAGAGAATGTAATCCACTGTTATTGGCAGGTACAAACAATGCTATCTGAATGACATCTGCTCCACACAGAACATGCCACATCCATTACGCTGATGATTTCCAGAGAATTCATAGTATGTTTTCTCATCTGTTACAACCAGCCATGCCTGTGTGCACTATTTTGAACAGGTTTGTTCATGCAATCAGCTTACTCTGTACCACACACATAGACATGTACACAGTCAAAAAAAACCAGGTCAACAGCTACAACCTTTCATCTTCCAGCTATTCCTAGTCTACAACAGTAGGATGCCTGACTGCTAGGGCAAAACTCTTTTAGGCTTCTCATCTTTAAGGAGATTGCCTACCACAGTGTTTCATCTGTGACACAGCAGGGAAAATACAGGTAGGTAAAGAATGTTCACCAAACATTTCTAACTCAGTTGGATGTCATCGACTGTTCAGAATCATTGTGATATTTAAGTGGTAAATAATATCCACATTTCTGACAGTCAGAAAGAGCAATCTGTTTTCCTTCTGATACATAAGCATGACAAGATTCTCTGTTGGACAGAAAATATTAGCAGCCTGGACTTGCTGCAAAGCCAGTGTGCTGAACACCACAGAAATCCAGATCCTACACAAAACACTTTGTGAAAAGAGATTTTCTAAATGGCAATTAAACAATGACATATTTGTTCTTGAATTAGCTAACCAGGATGTCTGAGGAGTTTGACTATTTCGAAATGCTTACTGATTTTTGTAATCTACACAAAACACTGGGCCATTAAAAATACTCAGAAATTCTGTATGTTTAAAAATATACAGTCCTATTTTTTTTCTTGCCAACATAATTAAACAGTGATTTGCACTTAGATCTTTATCTTGTTGTAAAAAGAGCTGAAGATTAAGTGATTTTCTAAAAGCTAGTGAGAAGTGTCTTGAGGATGGAGGTCATTCTTTGAAAAAGGATCTCAGTGACCTGTGTAAATAAGAACACCACAAACACTTCCAAACAAGCAAAGGTCAGAAAGGGGTCACGGCTACAGCCCCTTTGGACTAACTACTGTTTTGCCTAGTGAGCATGCTTACCGTGTAAATCTCTCATCCTTCAGCTCCAGGTCTGCCACTGTAATCAACTGATCCAGTTTGAACTTAGTGTCAATAATCTCAGCATCTCGTGGGGAGTATGTCCCTCCCTCTTTTTGCTTTTGCCGAATTCTAAACAGAAAATGAGTGAATACTAAGTATGCAAATGATTTAAGGACAAACATATACCAATACATCTATGGAGATTAGCCCTGCCAGACTGAAGTTAAATTCTGTGAATCCCTCCCCAGGTTTTGACGTAAAAGAAAAAAAGAAAATGCAATGCATTTTGAGATGACAGATGAATTCAATTGAAAGGACCATTTCAACTCTTCACTAAAACAATATTGAGTGTTTACAAACAATAAATCTCACCTTGCAAAAGCATAGACTGCAGCCACCAGAAGAACAATTGAAAGTATACACAGAGTAACTGCAAGGATAACTTCCACAGATCTTCCTGACAGTCCTTCACCTGCAACAGAAAGAGGAAATCTAACATTTAATAGATGCATCATTTTTACATTTCTAACAGGAGAGAACCAGGTAGAGATGAGTGACAGAATCTTTCCTCTCAAAACAACTACATCTGTTTTGTGTCAGTTGCAGAGCTGCTCAAAAAGGAAAAACATGAGAAAAACAAGATCAACTTATTTTAAGGTTCATATGCATTGCTGGTCTATGTAATACGTACACTATATGCGTAACCATCCACCGGTGCTTTTCAGGTTTTACCTGCCAAGCAGGTTAAGGTAGGTCTACACTGCACTAACATCATTTGGTGCAAGGCTAACACTAGCCTGAGCTGAGCTCCTTCTTTAGGCTCAGTGCAGCCAAGGACAGACACACTGCTCTAACAGCTGGGAATGATCAAGCTCCAAAAGTGGAAGAGGAAGAGCCACAAGTCTAAAACTATAAGCTTTGTGGCCCTCACTCATAGGCAGGAATCAAAGATGCTTTTCAGAGATTCCCCCCCTCAGAGTGCTTAAGGAACTTACCTATTAACGGGATCTGAACTGTCTGCATTAATCTGCTACACCGACCATTAACTCTTGCACTTTATTCATGTGGGAATTGGTGATATTGTCAGAATAACCACTAGCTAGCTGGTCAGGAATTATCATAAAGGTCAGTCATGTGTCTCAAGGAAGAAAACCTCTAGCTCAAGAAGAGACTTGTGGTACTTGAAGTATGGCTGAATGCGAAGACCATATTAAAAGGTATTCTTTATTATAATTACAAAATCGTTATTATAGCTGTATTTCACAATAATTTCTGCATCATCGCTCCTCTGTAGCAAAATTCCCATTGCTTAACAAGAGGCATCAGATATCTGTCACAGAGATCTCTCTCATAAAGCTCCGTATTTTTTCTGCTTCTATCATATTTAACATGCAGTAGTAAATTGCAGAGACACACGGTTAACTTTCCAGTTTCCAGGTCAAAGATCTATTTATTATGGAAGTAGACTTAGAAAACAAAATAATTTGGAAAGTTGTCATAAATAATTCTGCCAAAATTCAAGTCATGGTTTTATCTACTAAAACAAAAGTGTCATGTTGGCAAAACACAAATTTCAGTGAATGCTGCAAAATATGATCACTGATTCAAAATGGAACTGCATTTCTGGTTGCAGGCAGCATATATCTCTTCTGAAGAGATACCGTTGTTACAAGTGGAATAGAAGTCATTTGTCCAGAGATACCTAACAGCTCCTGATCTTACCAGCTTGCTTTCTGGATTGTGCTTCTAGAGCAAGTATGAAGTTCTTATTACCAAAGCATGCTCTAAAAAGAAACACCTAGGCAAGGTTCCTCAAATTCTCAAGAGAAAACATATCTGAAAAAATCTAACTTCATTTATTCACTTAACTTGCAGTAATGCAAGTGTTGGTGTTGGTAATAGCTGGGCTGGTGCTGTCTTTGATGCATTTAATCAACTGCAGTATTGATTTCACAGCAACTTTGTAAGAATGAGTAGAAGAAACTTTTAATTACCTATTCCACTTAAGTTTTGTTGGATATGCTTTGAAATGTAGAAGTTTAGGACAGATATGAGTGTGCTGTAGTACCCATTTTAAAAGCAGTACTGAATGTTAAACATGAGCATGGAAGGTTCTGGAATATGGGTATTAGGAGTCATAGACATTAGAGGAATTTATCAGAGCTATTTTTTTTATCCCATTACATTTTATCTTATTACATTTTATACAAATAAAACTTGCTTCTTTATGATTTATACCACAGGATACAGTGTCATGAGTTTTCAGTAACAATAATTGTGTGAATTATAATATCTGCCTGACACTAAAGTATAATTTCTTTTTGTCATGATGATTTCAGTTTTCTGTTAGAAGGGTGCCCAGGTATGTGTATCTGCCCGGATACAATCATACTCATTTCCAGCAGACTTGTTTTCTCTGATCAGTCATTAAGTCTTTCCTTCTCTGGTCAAGCTATTTGCTTCATTGGCTTAGAACTTCATTTGTTAATGAAACAACTTTTGTGTTGTATTTTCCAAAACATTCAGGGCTGGAGAAACAGTGCCTGATCCTTTCAGAATATGCAGGTAGTGAATTAGCACTTCTTCAATATCAGATCACGTAACAAATTTCTAACATGGATCAGACGGATAAGGGAGCTTATATCACAGAAGATGAATGCCAAATGAAAAATATGTGCCCACCAAAATTCTTCTGGGTACTCATCCAGTTGTCTTGGGATCCCTTTTCAGAATGTCAGGGCTGAAGCTTAGCTAAGTAAGTTTTGGCTTACCAGTGTATTAAAAAAACTTACAGATCTTACTGCAATTTGCTAAGAAAATTTTCATTCCCAGTTTTGGTGGCTAATCAACATTGTCAGGGAAGAGTTTAAACTGGATTTGAGACTTAGTAACAGCTGCCCTACTGGCCAGTGACATCAGAACTAGATACTTTCTCTTAGATAGCATTAATTTATTAATTAATACAGAACTTTGTCTACATCTAAAAGATGAAAAGCTCTGGGGTCATGTCCTCAAATGAGCTGCCAGTAGAAGAATGGTCAGTGGCCGGAGAGGTTTCCTACACCAGGATCACTGGAATACCTGTACCAGTACATGCAACAGAGAGGGAAATGGCACAAACAATATAACTCCTAAGAATTCACCCAATCAGGATGAGCTATTATGGCAAAATGGTATTTTCATTGGTATGACTGAATCTCTACTAATGAACTTTGTCAACATTTTTCATTTAACGGTCCAGGCTGAGCTAAGGCCTCTTGACATCCTGAAAAGGACATACAAGGAAATGGATGCATTTCCCCACCAGGCAACAACCATTCTGGTTACACTAGCTCTAACAAAAATAAACACAATTTACTACAGGGAATCCAGTCTACTAAAAAGGAGCATGGAATTGTCTGATTCTTTGGAAACAAACAAACAAACAAAAAAATAAGTGACACTCACCTAAAGTTTTGACAGGGTCAGAATAGTCAGAATCTGTAAACTGTCCTTTAACATTAGTTGCTCTGAACTTGAATCTGTAAAATAAAACAAAGAAAGCTAATTAAATTAAAATTTTGTGTTGCTTTCCTTAAAAATTATGTAATTATAAACTAAACACTATTTTTAAGTTTTGGTATAATATACTCTGATATCCTTCTCTTCCTGCAAAAGTGACATGACACATGTCAATGACTTGGTGTCAGTGTGTAAAACATATAATCAAGTCATAGGAAGTAGGTTACTTATCTTGAATTTGGTCTTAATTTAGGAACTCGATATCCATCTTTTGTTACCTGAAACATTTTTTTTTTAATTGTTTTCCATACTTATTCTTCAGACAAAAAATATAGAAGTAAGAGTCATAACAATCATTTCAAGCTCCACCATTTCATAATTGAACTCTATGTTTTGTATGTTTGTATAAATGTATGTTTCACTTAAATCTTCCTCTTGGCCAAATCTAGAGACAAATGTACTTACAAGTACTGCTTTCTTGGTTTCAGTGGGCCATTACATATTTTATCTTGGCTTCCTGGTATCATACATGTAGTATCAGCACCTATAACATATATTTCTTCTTTACCACTCAGATCTTCCTTTCCTTCTACACATGGTGGGTTTGGAAAGCCTTCATTTGTAAAATATGGCCTTGGTCTGTTGAAGTAGGCATCATGCCACTTAGTAACGTTTCCATCATGCTGAGCTATTATCAAGAAAAGGAATCAGAAATAATTTACATTCTAACTAGAAGAAGTTAAACTAAACTTCTTAACTAAAGAAGTTAAATAGGTTATTTTTGAGGGCTTAGTAAGCTATCAGTGACATTTATACAACTAAAACTATAACCATGTTTGTACTTCAACCCAAATATCCTTTTTACCCACACGAACTATATTTTGCTATTTTAAAGTAAGTCAGCTGAATCACAGCTAGAAAATTTCAGGGGCAGTCTCACACATGAGCTCTGCCTGTAAAAGATATCACTCGTACACAAGACATTTGACATTGAACCTGGGCCTGGCTAGCAAAGAAAGAAAAAGCGTTTAAGTACAGTAGTGACTGTTTCATAAATGAAAGAACTAATTTTCCATAAAGAGTCAGTACACAGCAACTCAGATAGGAGAAAAATCTTCAAAACATTGCTTAACATGGTATTTGCATATTTACCAGTTCAAGAGAACATTCACAGCAATAGCTATGAATTAAATGTTCTTCAGGTTAGCGTTAAATTACATCATTCTTGTAAAGGTGAGAAACCATACCACTTAATATGAATGCTCTACTGCCATGCTGTATAAGGCATGCAAAACAAGGGGTTTAAATACCTGGAATTTGTTCTTCTTAGGTAAAGTAAGCCTGACCATGTGATGTCCAACCATGAAACTCCCACACACATTGGTAGGCAATTACTCAAGAGTATCACGAGACCATTCACATGAGTAAATGTTCATCAGTCCATACAAGGGAATACACACTCTAACCCACAGTCTACAGAAGGGATTTATATAAATCCCTCTGCCCCCGATATGAAATAGAAATATCAACCACACATGACTGCATTCTTTGACAGGCAACACTAATTGCAACAGAAGAAAAACTTGCAAGAAAAAAAAGCCTTTCATATTTATTCAGTTTTCACAAAAGCCAAATGTATTTATTTATTCTTAGAAATGGGAAATACAGAAAAGAATGATAACAGTAGGGCTAGAATAATACGGGTGACCTCAAGTAACATGGATGACTCTTCACTGGCAAGCATTCTCAAAATCCAGCCCACAGGTATTGTGGAAGATATTTTGCTCATAATAATGTTGCCACAGCTAAAGTGATTTTGTGAGCTATTTGAAGATGAAATTTCTGAGAATTCCCTCCCCCACTCCAGGAAAAAGAAATAAAAGGGAAAAGACAAACAAGTTGAAAAGAAAGAAATCGAAAAATCCTGAAATCAATTTCCAGAACATATAAAATTCTACCTCCAGCTTCCACAACAAGAACTTGTATCTTCTTGATAGGTCCATGATCATCAGTGTAATAACATATTGGCATTCTGATCGTAATTGTTGTGGCTGTGACAAGTAAGGCCCCATTGGTATCATAAACAGGTGCTGGTTTCTTTTTAGGCCGTGGAGGTTCTAGTTTTAAACAAAGATATATCACAAAGTTTTGTTTTCAGTTCTTTTCACTACAAGTATTTTGTTCAGGCATGCAGCTGTGTTATGGAAGACAAATAATCACCATATTTTCAAGGACAATTTAATGTCCTAATCATGTTTTAAGTCCCTAAAAAATGTGTTCTCATAAATGCCCTGCATATCAGTTTTTACTTAAAAAACAATAAAAAGTTTTAGTCTTAGTTTTTCAGAAAAAAAATCAGTCAATTATTGCATTTATTTCTAAGAATGTGATACATAGACACACCTCTGTGATGTTCTTCTAAGCTGTTTGCTGATGGCAACTAAAATATGGATGGCAATGCTTATTTCACTGAGACTGCGTGTGGTTTAGCAGATGATCAATGATGCATAACAAAACTGAGCACTGCAATTCAAGCCTATCAGCTATGTGTTCCTGTTCCTACTTCATGAGGCCTCTAGAAATAGCTGAAGGCACACAGCTGTGTAGTCACAGGTAAAACAGCAATATCTTAAGCACTTATAGAGATTTCAGATAAAGGCCAATTTATGAGACATACCTTTGATATCCATGGTTATTTTCAATTGAATTTTTGGCCCCGCACCAGCACCATTAATTGCATACACCTTAAAAAAGAAATGCTTTAATGAGTATTTGCACTAGCTTCACATCTTTCAAATCTGTATGTATCTGAAGCAACAATGAATGCTGAAACACTTCTTTGTCATTCACACTTTGCTAGAACTTACCTCTTATTTCTTTGCAATCCTAAGTATGGTAATCTTTTGTCATTTGTAATGCAGTTCTTACAAAAGGAGAAAAAAACCACACTTAAACAGTTATGTCACCACCTCTCATGTACTACTCTCTGATTATATAAGAGAACTCCTTCATATAGGGAGAGACTCTTTTTCAGACAGTTTAGTGATAGGACAAAGGGTAATGGCTTTAAACTTAGAGAGAGTGGATTTAGATTTGTATTAGAAGGCAATTCTTTTCTGTGAAGGTGATAAGGCACTGGAACAGGTTATCCAGAGAAGCTGTGGATGCCCCATCCTTGGAGGTGTCCAAGTTGGATGGGGCCCTGGCAGACTGATCCGGTGGGTGCAATTCTGCCCATGGCAGAGGGGTTGGAACTGGGTGATTTTTAAAGTCTTTTCCAATCTAAACCATTCTGTGATTCTACTACTCCTATAGCATATACTCCTAGTAAGCTCCCCTTGCTTACTTGGAGTAAGAACAATCTTCAGTAAGACTTTTCATCTGAACCAAACAAGCAACGCAAGTGCTGGAATTAAGAGTGTAATTTAGTCTTGTTTCATGTTTTACTGGGACATAAATCTATGAGTCCCTGAGCAAAACTATCATTAGTGACGTTTCCTGCTTCCACTCTCCCCACTCTCCTCATTACTCCTCTCTGATTTCACACTCTTCACACCCCCATACATTCTGTATTAAACCCTTGTATTTGGATTAGCTCTGTGTTCTCTCATTTCTCAATCACATCAAGGGAAAAATCCAAATAAAAAGTGTTAATTCTTACACTGACATTATAGGTATGTCCTCCTTTCAGTCCTTCTATCATGGCAGTGACTGACTGATCTGTTTTATCAATGACACTAAGGTTGTGGATCCGGATAGCAGCAGGATCATCTTCATTGTACACCATAGCTTGATACACCTGAATATTCCCATTTGGTTCAGATGGTGGCACAAATGTCACTTGGAACTTTGTTACCTCATCAGGTATCTTCTGAAATGTTATGTTGTTAGGTGGGTCTTCTGGCACTGAAACAGACATTTCAATCATCTATTTAAATTAGTTCACTACTCTGAATATTAGAGTAAAACCTGAAAAATTACAAATTATACTTTTGCCTATCTGTATTATTTCATTGGTATTTTCTGTTTCCAGTAAAAACATCTCAACATTTCATCTGTATATGTAAATATTTATAGACAATAAAAAGTTAAATATGTAGTGAAATATTATTCTTGATGATAGTATTTAATGCTACAAATATTAAAAATAATTGCTAGATAATCCTCAGTAGTTTCTACTCA
Source organism: Aquila spilogaster (assembly GCA_024606505.1). Taxonomy (NCBI): domain Eukaryota; kingdom Metazoa; phylum Chordata; class Aves; order Accipitriformes; family Accipitridae; genus Aquila; species Aquila spilogaster. The sequence continues at coordinate 13,772 of JANHGO010006457.1, forward strand.
GACAAGTTCCTTCTAATTTTCTGCTCAGAAAGCCCGAAGACATCATTGTACCTTGAAATAAACAAAGGTAAACAAATCCTCGCAGGGGCTGACAAGCAAGAAGCAAGTGTTAGTCTTGAGTAGCCTTTCCTGAAAGCCCTGTCAACAGCTTGCTCCCTCTCAACATATAAACAAGCTACCATGTTCCTAAGAGTCTCTACTTATCAAAGCAGACTCTCGAACAAAAAATCTTTCCACTATCTGATGCCCAAACACTAGGAGGGAATCACAATAGGTTAAAGGTGTTCCAGCTTTTGTCCAGAAATGTACCAGAAGCCAACAACTACACAAACACAACATGCCCTTTTGCCAAAGACAGTTATTTATCAAACTTTTATTCCAGTAGTATATCGTCAAGACAGCGGAAATATAAATCATTTTCCCTATGTCCCTGTCTGAAAGAAAAGGCTGTAACATTCTTTCCCAGCAGCTGAATATTTACAGCTCTACCTGAGCAGACGAGTCTGTAGTATGACCTCTAAATAGTGAAATCAAGTAACTGAAGGTAAACACATTCCCTCAGCCAAGGATTTAGATACAGTTGTTAAATCTTCCAGTTTTTATTAACCCTTAACAACAAATCCTAACTTAGGCTGCTCTGTAGTAAGTCTGTGTAACTTCCTTAGGTAGTCAGCTGTACACTAGACTGTACAAACCAGATGAGATGAGATGACGGAAAAAGTAACTGTTCTTCAGCACGGTTACTGCACCTTCTAATGTATCACACTTCAACGTGAAAGAATGGGCTACTAAATAAAGATAGCTCACAAGACAGTCTCAGCTACCACTTGATTTAATCTTCATTCATTTTTCCACAGGAGAAGCAACTCTATACCAGCAAAGATATCAGATGGATCACAATCATAAACCATGTTTGTTAAGTTAGGATTATATCTTCCCCATGTACACCAGTCTTTATTTTCTAAGCAAGTTTTGTCTGCTTTATAATAACGTAAACTTTGGTGTCACAACTCCTCATGCAGTTTCTTCACACTCATCTCTCCACTTTATTTTTCTGAATAACTCAATAGTGTCAGCAATTTTCTTTTTCCTTAATATCCATGTCCTTCTCCAAATTGTTTTGAATTTGTGGAAGAGCTAGTATGAAGAACTCTAGTATGGATCGTTGTAGGTCTTCACTAGCATCCTCCTTCCATCTACAATACACAAATTATGTACTCAGATAAGTACAGGTGCCATATACAAGGATTCACTTCACTTAAAGGTAAATCTTAGTATTTATTGCCACCATCACTTTTTCTTGCTAGTTGCCACTTCCTAAATATTAAAGCAAAAATTACTGTGAGAACAAATGTGTATTAAAAGTGCACCATGTGTTTAAAACTGTCATTTATCAGAGGAAGGAAAAATGCAAACATTGATTCATATAAAGTAGAGAAAAATACAAACCTGCTTCAAAAGTGGAGACAATCACTGGAGAACTGGCTTTGCCTTCAATGGCCGCAGCATTAACATCCCCCGTAAAGGCAATGATTACTACAGAATACCTTGTAAATGCTTTTAAATCAGAAATTTCTAAGATTTTACCCTCATCATTCGTCCTCAGAAACTGGGCTTTGTAATTCTCATTAGCTACCTGTAAAATAAAATATTAAAAAAGCAAGACTTCAAACAATCAACAGCAGGATATTAAAACACCATATTTAACTTTTATCTTCCTCCTTTAATAATCATTTACACAAAAGAGTTTACAAGAAGTCTTCAGCTAAAAAGACTAGAAAACTGCACACAGAGAATACTTCCTTCCCACTTGTTGCTTCCTTGGCACTTAATGTAGTATGGGACTAGGAAATGGGCTGTTTGTTTGCTTTGGGTTGGAAGTCTTTGTGCTCTTGTCCACCAAACAAACATAAAACAATCTACAGAAAATAAGGTCATGGGAGAAGCAGTGACCTGAAATGGGAATCAAACTAGGCAGAGATACAGAAAGTGAGTAGTTATATACCTGAAAATGGTTTGGAAAACAAAACACAAAAAAAAAAGTAAGAAAAAAGAAAAGAAATAAAAGAAAACTGGGTAGCAATTTTTAATGTTAATATTATCACAAAGAGAGCAACTCCTCTTGGGATATTTAATAGCAAAATATAACAACAAAATTATTTCCAAGATAGTGAAAAGGGAGTGATTCTGTTACTAGAAGAACTGGAAAGTAGAAATAATTGGAGTTTAATTTAGAAAAGAGAGAATAGCAGAGGACAGTAATAACTTAAAAATATAAAAAGGATGTTACTAACTTAAGATAATACACTGAAAATACAAACAGAAATTACCTCAGCACTAAAAAAAGAACAGGATTAAATATTACCAAGTTACAACAATTTACCTAAATATATATATAAAACTGAGACTGTAAGGTTAGTGAAAAACTGGAACAATCTGTAGAAGTTTGCTGAGCAGTTTTCTCACTTTTAAGAGTGGGATAATGTATCACCTGCCAGGAGGATTCCAGGTACTCTTGTTCCTGTGTTAGAGCAACAGTATGAACCAGATTACTTCTTGAGATCTGAATGTCTCAAGTAATCTGCAGTTCTGCAGAAAAATAATCTACAAAATCTATAAACCTATTGGCTTTATATCCAACAAATCACTTCTAATCTTAGCTTAAAAAAAGAAAAAAAAGAAAAACGGGGGCTTTTCTAGCATATGTCGTGTCATTTTCTAAATTCTTTTTATGTCTATTCCCGCTGCTTCAGTTAATGATGTTTTCATTATTGTTTCTTCAGTATGTAATTTGAAAAGAGGATTAGGTAGCTGTACAGTAGTTTTCCCACTGGATGCAATCTGTATTAAACACAGCTGCTAAAACATTAGAACAGTTCTATCATACCTTCTATTTGACAGATACTCATCTATCCCCACTGAGAATTAACGTGAACTAAACTTTTTGATGGACTAAACAGACATTCATTTCCTGGCATGGCCATCAAGAGTTGAAATACCTTTTCCTATCTGACTATCAAAAATCTGGCATATAAATATTTACACAGGAGCTAAAATACAATCACAACACTGCATCATTATATTTATATTCTTCCTGAAGTTGTATAGTTTGGTTGTATCTTCCTTACTGGTTTCAATAAAATTTTACTCATGACTAATTCTAATTACAATAGGCAGCATGACAAACTAAAATATGACATTGATAAAACACACATAGGTCAGTTTTCCGATCTAAGTATCTGCAAGAGACATCCTAGTAATTTAAAAACAATCTGAATACATTCACTAATGAAAACTAACTACCGACTTTTAGGAATAAAGATGACATAGAGCACAATTCTAAAACTGTTCTACCCTGTGAGCCAACTTTTATAAATCCTTAAAGATACTCAGTTGATAAATAAAATGAGCAAGCTGTACATACAGAATGTTTGTAGAGTTTTGAGTTTTCACAACAAATTTTGCACAGGGACAATAAAATACTCAAATGTTCATCGCAAAAATATTGTGACAGTTATGCTGGCCTTTGGGAAGGAATAAATTTGTCTATTAAGACAATTATCCACAGAATTGACACCCGTAGTTACTGATCTTTAGAAAATCAACATCAGATAACAAGTGATCTCTAAATAGAAAGACAGATACCTGAAATGTATTTGGAAAAAAAAAAAAGACAGACTTTGTGAGAACAAACACAAAAAGTCCACCATACTGAACATATCAAAATCTGTTTTTAAGTTTATTCTGAATTCTGGTAGATGCATAGTTTATCTTAATAAGAAACTTACTGTAACTTATATTGCTCACATATTAGTAACACGTTCACAGTGCAGAATCTGATGATATCCCGTTTACAATGTAGGATTATTAGATTGAGGAGGAATTGCTTAAATATAAATCCATTAAATAACGTTCACAAAACATAAAGCTTTCAAAACTGAATTTGAAGGTTTTATTAAAACCATCAAAAGAAGTCTTTCTATTGATCCATTATAACTGTATTCAGCCAAAAAGTGTCAGGAAATTTTCATAAGAAGTCTTCTCTAACTTCAGCAACAGAGGAATACAGATTGTAATGTAGTTTCTTGTGACCTACCCAGGAGGCCAAGGCACTGTTCCTTCCCTGTTAGTTATTCCCTTGTTATTGCCTGTCCTTCCTCCTATTGCTGAGGTAAGTGTGTTCAGAACTGAACAGACTGCACTGTAAATAATGTAGAATGAATTTAGAGTACACATTACTCTATATTGTAACTTTACTGAGGGGTATAAAAATATTTGGTATTTTTTACTGATCTTTTTAGAAAATTTAATTGCACAAAAATCTCATCATTAATATTTTAGCATAGCCACAATCCTTATGACTCATTTAGAAAAACTGAAAATATATAGATAATGTTACTCTTATCCGAGAAAACTGAAATAACTTTCTATTTACAGTCTTTAAATACTTTGAAATACTCTTTCAATTTTTTCCCATTATCTAGTAGGCTTATGCAGAATGTCTGAACTTGCAAACAGCAAGTTTTCCTGGGTGAAGTCTGGTGAACTGCTTCCATTTACACCGATAGCCTTATCTCTATAATTTCTGAACTATCAGGGAACCTATATCCTACTTAAAACTTCTCATATGCACAAACTTATAAAGTTCCATATCTTGCCACAGGGCAGGAAATGACTTGAGGTTTATTAACAGTTGTTTTAAGTGTAGTACAGGATGAAAAGAGAAAGGCCTCTAGAGCTTTTCTCTTAGGTCAGGTTTTTTTTTGCTTATAAAGATCAAGGAGAAAGAAGTGTTATTACTGCACTACCAAAATACAGCTAATCTGATGAGTGGAAAATCTAGTTTGGTTTTAAAATTTGCCCTCTGATGCACTGAGTAACTTTGTACAAGTCACATCCTGTTGCTAGGCTCACCACTCTTTTGTAAAATTGTGACAAAGACCTTTTACTTTAGAGAGAAAAAAAGCCATTATCATTTTTACTGGTAAACAGCATCATTATTGGTTGAAGAAGGTACACCTCTGCAAAGCTCAGCTACTGCTTTGCAGTATACATTTATTGCTAAACCTCTTTTTCTTCAAGACCTCTTATTAGCACACATTCTTTCTGTCACGTCTTTCATACTAATTAATGAATCTATTTCCCATTAAGAAATGTATGAATGTGCAATTAAACCGCATGTGGAATTTATGTTTGAAAATGGACACTTCAGTCACACTATTTTTCATTCCAATTTGCATGTCCTTTAACTTTTATAAAAAACATCTACTGTGAGTTCTTACATCACCAAACCTTTGTATTACTATCAAAAACATAACAGAGTTGTCTTACTGAGGTAATGTCTATGAGATAGCAGGTTGGGCCAGTAATGACAACAGGTTCAGTCCAGCTGATATTGATACTGTGAGGAGATGTAGCTAACACTGTCACATTTTCTGGAGGACCATCTGGAGCTATAGAAAAAAAATATGTCTGTGAGTCACAGTTAAAGAAGTGCACAACAAATAGCCCATTAATTTGAACAAACAGTAGAGATTATTTTCCAATTTGAAAATAAAATTTTCACACATTTGCTATCACATACCGCTTAAATGATTATAAGATTTTTCATTCTCATTTGATAAAGCGTACACTGGGATTTAGAAACACAGCTTTTGTTGCAAGTACCACAGCTTTAATAGAGTATTAAATGTCTAGAACTTCATCATTAATAGAAATTATAACAGTGGTTTATTTGTTTATTAATTTATTTTATTACAGGTTAATTATATGTGTTTTGTAGGACACAAGCAAAATATATATATATATATAGCTCTTTACACAAATGGGCGTACCTAATATATGAGAGAGCGTTGATGTCAGACTAATTGTACAAAGAATGAGAAATTATGAAAACACAAAGTCTTCTGCAGAAGATCCCGATAATGTTGGACAGTACCAATACAAATAATGTTTAAAAAAAAAGACACCCAGAAGTTTTCCAGATTTTATTTTCATTTACTCTTAACATGTTAAGAATCCCTAGAAAACACAGATCGAAAAGTAATAGGAACTGTAAGCAGGTAAGACCAATAGCATTAAGAAATAGAGTTTCTTATAATTTCCTTTTGTCAAGATAGTATGTGAATTAACCTAGATATTTATTGTTTGTAAATAAGAAATTCATGAAATTATTTAAGAACAGAGCAAGTCTCAGCAAGTAGTACTGCTTTTTCTTAATATCTGTGGTAAATTCGGGGAAGCTAAGTTTTGGAATAGAAGTGACAATAGATGTGTAGATTATGCCAGAACATTGCTCCATGGTGTCTTCCTTTTTTTCCTCTACTACAACCCAAAAAAAAGACAGCTGTGACACAACTCAGTGAACAGCCTGTTACAGAAGCCCCAACGTAATTGGCTTTGTGGGGCCTTTTCTTTTTATCTACCACAAAAAAATTGTGACTATGATTAACAAATATTAGTGAACTGTATGTCAGATAACTTTATGGGGAAAGTTGGAGTGTATACAAGGCTACTTAGCTCATTAAGTAGAAAATATGTTAGGAAAAGGAAAAATAGCACTGAATGAGAAATGTAACTACTGAAATTAGGTGCAATGCCTCATGAGAAGAGATTTTGCACCATGAAGCTGTATATTTTGCTCTGTGGTGGCAAAATTAAATAGGAAACATTGGGAGCTGAGAAGGTGCGGTGAAGAGATTAAGATAGTGGATATAGGCTATAGACTAGTGTGCTGTGATTAGCAGGAATACAATATACTTTGTAAGGAGGATCAAATTCAGCCTCTGAAAGGAATCCTCAAAATACCGCATAGGGTGGAACAACTGAATGAAGACTAACTGAATGAACTATGAAAGCACATGACGGGTGATGAAAGAGAAGGGCACGTATTCTCCCCTACAAACTCAAATCAGAGCAAGTTAAGCTTATTTTTCATGTTCAAACAGTGACTTTCAGTTACTATGGCAGTGGTCCTACCTTAACTCCAACTGAAATTTCTCAAAAATATTTTAAAATGGCATATACACCTTCCCAAGTCTTTGTTTCCTTCCAAACCAACCAAGCTTCCAAAGACAATTTTCCATTACTCGTTTACAGCATTACTGAAGCATTTAAATTTCTTTTTCAGAAGTAAATTTACATTAGAAAACGATTGTAGAGATCATTTTAAGCCTAAACTAATCTACAAATGATTCAATCTGAAGTTATTTCTGTATGCAAGTTCTATTTGATTCATTTTTAGATCTAATAAAATTCTAATTGAGTATATTATATTTAAGATACTTATCCTAAATACATCAAAACTTTAATACCCAGTTTACTTTCATTGTGAAAAGCCCAATATCAGACATCACCTGAAATATACCAGAATTTAGGAATGTTTTCTGAAATTAGAAAGGGAACCAGAAAATGAAATACGTCTAAAATTTCTCATGTCTTACAAAAAAAAAAACCTTTTTAAAAAGAACTGTTGACTTCAGTGGGTAACTGCCATGCTCTGATTTAGGTTTGTTTGTGAAATTAATCTAGTCAATACGAGGCCATGATATCACTATACCCTTTCTCTTATAAATCACAGCAATTTACTCAGTAGAAATGACCTAGTC
>JANHGO010006458.1:0-21377 GCA_024606505.1 Aquila spilogaster
GCCAAGGAGCATTTAGGGACAGGGACAGGGAATGTCTGCACTGTGTCACAGCGTAACCACAGCCCTACGGAGCTACAGTGAAAGGGCTGGGTTGCCCCATGCCACCACTAAGACGCTGGGCCAGGTTTTGCTCAACACAGCATGGATGTGCCCCAGAAGCAGCAGGGATGAAACAAACAGCAGTGAGCACTGCGGGAACAGCAGAGCGTGGGAACCCGCAGCTTACACAACACAACTATCTGATGTTTTGCAATAACAGTGCCTACTCTGCAGCCTCAGCACTTGGAGGCAAGGTGTTCGTGTTTTCCACAGCTGGACCTCCCATCCCAACGCCTCACAGTGGGGGGCTCAGACCCCCACCTCCCAGCCCAACCCTGCAGAGAGGGGCTCGGGACAGAGTACTGAGCTCACCGAAACCTGTTTACAGGGTATTTTTAGCACATCAAAAGGAAAACAAAACAAGGAAGGCAAGCTCCAGGTGAACCGCATTCTATTTTTACAAAAAGCAGTCGATACTTTTACTCCTTGCAGTCAGATACGCTTGAGCAGTTTCAGCCAGCGTGCTGAACCAGGTCACCCGGGGTCTGCAGCAGTGCCGAAATGGACGTAGAAGCGCTGTCAGGAATGGCCGAGCTGTGCTGCAGCTCCTGCCCTGTCCTCTTACCTCACGCTCAGTCCTATTTATACCACTCAGCAAGGAGCCATCCCAGTGGCAGCACTGCTTTCTGCACACGGTAACTCACCAGGCTCCAGCACACCCATGCACGCGGTGCTGACATCTCCTAGACCGAGTAGTGCCAGCAAAGAAAAAGAAAGCTCATCCACCCGCTGTAGCCCTGTGCTTCTTAATTGGCACAGAGGCGGTCAGATCCCCTGCCCCCAGCTGGGTGTAGACCTGCAGTTCCACCACCCACTCCTCCATCGCCACAGGCACACGCTGAGCACTGGCTCTGATCATCCCAAATACGCCAACAGGGACCGCCCAAAAACTTGCAATAGCAAAGCCTGTCACAGAAAGGACCGTTTTGGCAGTGTTTTCTCTTGGGGGATATGGAAATTCAGCTGATTCTTTAGAACCTGAAGCTTTTATTTAACAAATATCTAACTTTCTGGCATGCAGAAATAGCTCTTCAAGAACGAACTGCCATAAAACAAAACAACGGTGCTTTTACAAGTGGGACGATCACATTACGCTGCCTGACACTCATAAAAGCTTTGCCAACCATGGAGAGTGAAACAAGGCCAGCGGTGTTACCTTCGGGTATTCATTATCCCTTGGTCAGCGTCTGGACAGATCTATTACCTTCGAGCACACAGAGGAGAGCAGTGCTTGAGAACTTATCAGTCAGAAGAGAAATACAAAAACCCCAAACTGTCGGTAAACGTCCAATAATTTCACCCAGTAACAAAGAATGGCTCCAATTCCCAATTAAGGACTTGCAGCAAGATGTCACGGGTTGATGCATGAGCGCTTCCACAGCACCTCCTCTAGCAGGAGTAGGGTTTTACTTTTCACTAAGTCAATCTCAGATTGGATTTTTCTTTCCAACTTCTTCAGGTGCTGCTACTCGGTATGATGAAACCCTGGAGCAGCTCCAAATTGAAACTATTTTCAAGCGAAGAATTCTGAATGGCACTCAAAACAACTGTGATTAGAAATCAAGGCAGAGGGCAGAGCAGGTCTGAAGCAACTGTGCTAAGCACCACGCAGGCAGGAAAACATTAAGCTCAGATTTTATTTGTAGGCAATAACACGCGTATGACTTCAAGGAGATCTATGCTAGCACAAGGGACAAAGAGCAACCTGCGTGTGCGCACAGCAGAAGGGTGCTGAGGAGGGCCAGCTCCTGCCACCTGGCTACTCCGCCAGCACCGTGCCCTGCAGCACCTCCCAGCACCATCCTGACCTTCCCAGCACGAATTCCTCTGGGTTCTGCTGTTAAACATTCACAACATGATCACAACAGCATGACTGCTACACAGCAAGCCCCACGCTCACGTTCACTGAGAGGTAACCAACACGCAGCAGCACCGACATGGCTTCAGAGCTGCTTCTCTGCACTCATTTTCCAGTTCTGCCTCACAAAGGCTGTTTAGATCCAGTGTCACACAGGCAGCCATGAGGGCAGGCTCTGGGGGAGAGCGGCAACTCACATGCAACGTGGAGTTGGGGTTCGTCAGGAAGCCCGCCACCACCTGCAGGAAGCATTCCCTGCTGCATTCTTAAGAATGCAGTTACAGAAACCCCTCCAAAAGCACAGCAGCTCCAGCAGAATACTCTCACTTACTGCAATTACTGGCACGCAACACTGCACTGCTTTGTCTCGCTCACCACCGCGTTGAGACAGCAAGGGCAGCTTTTCCCCACGTGCAACTGTAATGCAAAACTGAAACCGCAGGATTCATCTGATGGCAGTTCCAACCCCAGAGCCCTTATGGCTGCGTCCCAGCCCGGTGAATGCCCAGCAGACTCGTGCTTGCAAGAATGCCAGCAGTCAAGGAGAAAGGAGTTAAATACATAAGTAACAATGAGTTGCGTATGTCTACCTGAACATTTATTCCTCAAACCGCATGTCTCGTACAAAATAGGAAATTCCCTGCAGGAGATAGCAGTGAGATGGACCCACAAAAGACCCCAGCCAGAAGCCATATCATACCCAGCTTACAGCACGCTCGTTTCACACCCTGAAAACTCAAATGTATGTTTCAGTGGCAACTGCAGCTGCTTCTGTTCTATGCAAATATTCTGAAAGTCATTAATTTAAAGCAAGTTTTATGAAAATTTGAGTACCTGGACCATAGGTATATGGACCATAAACAGGCAGCTTTATCGCTGCTGCATTGTTTAATGACAGGACAAGCATTCAATAAAAATGTAATTCCACTGATAAACTGTAATTGGAGGCTCATTTCTAACCCAGATAACGCTGGCGATGTGTTTAACCATACGTGCCCACAAAGTGAAGCTGCAGCACGACGGCTGCGTCACGTGGAGCACAGCACCAGGCAGTGCCTGCACAGGCTGTGCTGAGAAAAAAAAGACAATAAAGGCCACGCCACGCGGCAATAAAATACCCGTGAGGCTGTCAAAACCTCAGCTGCCCCTGAAAGGAGAGCTTTTTACCGCAGCGCTTCCGTCTCAGAAAATACGTCATCATGCACATTTCCAAAAGAGTTGTGAGAAGGCATTAGTCACGGTGGGGATCCGCGGCTCTGAGGACCCAGTGCTGCTTTAGCAGCCCAGACATCTTATCTCAGCTCCAGCAATGCAGACATTAAAAATGCTGTTCTCAAAGACTTCTGTGGCGATGCGCAAGAAAATACTGCCGATTCAATGCAAGCGCTCGACTGAAGTCCGCAGGCAGTTTGCACCAAGAGGAGGGGGAAAGCTCTTGCTAGCAAACAATAAAGAAAACGTAGAGACAGAGAGCTCCGAGCTTAAAAATAAATTTGATTTTTTCTCTTCTGCTCAAACAAAAAATCAAACGCGACTGTAATGTTAATAACGATGCCTTCCAATTACAAAGTACTAACGCTGGATTGTGACATTTACTGCAATTCAAGCACACGCATCCCGCGGTGGCGATGCTAAGAACAGAGAGAACAATGCCACAGAAAATCAGTGCTCAACTAACAATGTGGTAAATTCAGTTATAGGTAATGCGATGTAATCTGATTCATCACGGTTTGAGCCATGGAAGGACGAGCAGGGACGTTATAAAGCAACGCACAGCGCTAGTAAATCCTCAGAGCTACCCAAAACGCCATTTGGGAAAGATGAGTGAACTTTGCTGGCACTAAACTTCATCCTACAATTTCAGCGCTCAGTGCATTCACTTACTACAAAAAGACTTTGTTTGAAGCTTTGTTCACAGCAAGCCTGATCAACTGTGACAGTAAAGAGGATGAAATAAAGGCTGTGGTTCTAGAACTTCACTGGGAGCTGCGTTCATGCCTCGCACCGAGCTTCACCCATTCCTTTGGTGCTTGTGACTGCAGCCCCCAGGCACACCAAAAACATCTTCCATTTTACTCGTTCCTACCTTCCTCTCTATCGAAACAACAGCACCATAACATGATTCTACCATGTACCTCGTTTTATTCTTGTTTTTAAGGTTTTACGAAAGCTTTGAAGGTCTGAAGGTCTTGCTCCTCTGGAAGCCGTATACACCTTCTGCTACTTGAACAAGTCAGTCTTGTGGCAAAAGTACTGACTGTGTGCATTTGGGACCTACAAAGAACAGAGAAGACAACTTCTCCTGAATATAAAGGTCAGCAAATCAGCAGTAACGTGTGCCTCTCAACAAGCACAGCCCTAATCCACGCTGTCTAAGCCTCACACAGTTCTCTTGCCCATTCAGTCTCCACACCAATATCAGAAGAAATAACAATTAATGAGTTTGTTGGGGTTTTTAAAAGCATTCTGATGGGAAAAAAAAAAAAAAAGAAGTTCTGCACTTCATATTGACCACAGCTTGTCCCAAACGCAGTGGATTTATGTAACGGCACCAGCCTTCAAGGCCCTGTTCATCCAATCTTGGCGTAACTCACACAGATGTTTTTTGCTCATTATAGGCTGCTTCCACTAGAGTGGATCCAAATTCTGTTCCTTAAGAAAGCCTTCCACCTAAAAGATCTCAGGGAAAAAAAAATAACACATTGCCAAGTAATGCTCCAGGTGACCCCAATGGTTCACGCTTCCGCTGTTTGCTTTTGTCCTTCCAAACAAACACACCAAAACTCCTCTTCAAAAGCTAAACAATGCGCATGGAAGCGCTGTCTGATGCGACCTGCTCCATTTGCATTTCACTTGCAAAGCAGGAGCAGCCTACTTAAAGCAACCCTAGGTCGCTCCAAAAGTAATGCCTCCTATTTGTTTCCATAGAAACTACAACAGCTACAAAGAGCACAGTAAAACTATTTAATAAAGTCTCAGCTACAAAACACTGTTTTTTTTTCAGCAGTCACCAACACTAGCTGCACATTTTCACCAGTGATGAACTAGAGCCTGCATGCTGTGTTCACACAAATCTGCACCCGTAGAATAACATTGGAGGCGTTACTTTTGGAGCAGCCCCGCTGACAGAGGGATGGGGCTGTGTGGGCTGCTGGGGGCTGCAGACAGAACACGACCTGGGGACACCGAGGCCCGGACCCAGCTGCTCCTGTCACCTCACCATCAGCTGCTGCTTTCTGGAGCGTTGTCAAAGCTCAAATGGAGCAGGCTTCACTTTGAGCAGAAAGCAGGAAGGCTGATTTTCAGAGAAAGATTCCATTTTCCAGCACAGTTTGTTTCCCTGCATGAATCACCCTATTACCCAACAAGAAACGAAATTAGATCCTTCAGCTCTCAGCCGAAGTTAATAATTAACGTCACTGTGAGAGTTTCCAGACTTCCCCAATGAAGGAACTCCATCCAACACATCCATGTTGCTGCTGCCAGCCAGCCCAGCAGTCCTGCCCTCGGCCTTTCCACCGTCAAGCCGCTGCTGTGGGCCCTGCTTTCGGTACCAGGCTGTATCCTGCAGCAGTACCGCCGTGTGTTCTTAAGGCACGTGTGGCTGCGCGTGCTGCTCCCTGAGGATTGTGAGGCACGGGGATGAATTACTGCAGCGGTGGTCTCTGTGCAGATTAGCAGAAGAGAAACCAGCCCCTAAGCCGAGCTGATGGAGGGATGCACTCCCACCACAAGCGCACAATGCTCTGGTATCTTGGTTTTGCTTTACTGCTTCCGAGGTGCTCGCACTGCAGCTGAGAGGAGCACAGGCCAAAGTCACTGCCTGTGAGATGCAGCCCTCTCCCAGCACCCGGCTGCAGCGGGGCAGGGAGCAGAGCCGGCCCCTGGTCGAGGGGCACAGAGCGCCCTGCAGAGCTCACAGCTCTGCTTGGTCATCTTCCCTGCAGCTCTGTGCTCCTCCCAAGGCTTTAACCACCAGCTTTCTCCTCAGGCCATTATAAAAATGCACTTCTTGGCACCAGAGCCTACAGGGATGGAAACACGCGGTGTCTCCAAAGAGCACTCACTGCAGCAGGGTGGGACCACAGGAAGGGTCTGACACCAGCTCTGAGCTGCGTGCTGCTTCAGCTCCCTTGCTTCTGGGACCTGAATCATGCAAGCAGCTGGAGCTGCATGCTTGGTTGTGACTAAAAAATCACCTCTCTGAACACCAGAGCATATATCCACAACCTGTGAGAAGGCACAGACATGCAGTTTGCAGTCAGACGGTGTGCCACTCTACTCAGAATTACTCATTCTCCCCAGAAGACGTATTCTGAAGATGTACGATATCCACGTTGTATGAGCTTTAAAAAGACCAAGAGTCGGGTGCTGCCCTTTGGGCACAAGAGCCCCAGGCATTGCTACAGGCTTGGGACAGAAAGGCTGAGTTGATGGTTGGACTTGGGGATCTTAGTGGTCTTTTCCAACCTTAATGATTCTGTGACTTGGAGACCATCTCTGCATGCGCCGTCCACTTACCCATCACAGGCAGGTAAGGAACAGAAGATTAAATGTGGCAGTGTGCTGAGCATGACCAGCCCTGCTCATCCAACAGAAGGTTGGATGCCCGCCCAATAGCTCTTCCCCCTCTCATCCCACTCGTCTCCTCCTCTTTGAAAACACAGCAGACCTTTAACAAGGACTGTTAACTTTTAGTGATGGCAAGGCACGTTTGCTTTCTAGCCCTCATAATTCAAAACTACAGTGTCACTAAAGGAATGAGAGGACTGTATTGTTTTTAATGCAGAAGTAATTGACTGGGTTGGAAAGTGAGCAACCACTGGTTCTCCTGACAGGGAAAATCTGCTTCCTTCTGGGATTTCCAGATGGCTTCCTTCTCCCAGGTGCCCACCTATGCAGAATCACAGAATGGTCTGAGTTAGAAGAGACCTTTAAAGACCACCTGGTCCCACTCCCTGCACTGCACAGGGACACCCATAGCTCCACCAGCTGCCCAGAGACCCTTCAGCCTGACTTTAGGTGTCTGGAGGGACGGGGCACCACCATCTCTCTGGAAACCTGTGCCAGGAACAACCTCAGGAACAGCTGGAGATGTGGATGAAATTCAGGTAATGCGCAGAACCTGCTGTACTAAAACTGCATTAACACAAACATGACCAGTGCAGGAGAACAAATTTAAGTAATTTAGCAGAGAGGGTATTTCCCATGTGAATTTAAGACACGTTTCAGGAGGAAGAAAAGTAGTTACCACCTTTCTTACTTAAAGGACATAAGATCACTGTTAAAAAACAATGGTGATTCTATGGCTAGAAAACCAATGGGCTCTTATAACATATGCATTACTTCTGCCAGGCAGCAGCATACTTGTAAAACAGTTAACTGGTTTCCTTGGGGAGCAGTGTTTGCCTGTTTGCTTTTAATATTCATCTATCCAACTGTAGAGCTGCGTCAGCATTCATTAGTCTATATGCTACCTAGAGTAGATGAGCAGCATCCATACCCATGTCTCCCCTTCTGCATGCAGACTGGTGAGCAGAGTCCTCACTCCTGGGGCACCCAGAACCACTGGTGGCCATATCTGCATCGCAGAAATACTGTTAATAGCCTTTAATGAGACACGCTCATCTTTCTGACATAAATAACAGGATTGTTACAGGACAGAGCTCAGAGATTAGCTCAGCCACTTGTTCCTAAAATGGTACTTGATACTGACTAGACTGAGAAACACTCGTTAAAATATTCAATACTCATTATCCAAAACAAAGGACGGACTTTGTGTTCTGCCAGGCATTCTGGATGCAGAACGTAGCTCAACGCACGGAACAAAGGGCACATTCAGAATCCATGTATTGCAGGAGATGTGTAATAAGGTCAGTCATTCATCATATCAGAGCAGGACCTTGTCCCAGAGAAGCACAGATGCATGTTCTCGGAAGAATCAGAAAAAGATGGGAGCAGAGGGTACAGCAATTCAAGATTTCTTCACCAAGGTACAAAGCAAGTGAACAGCTTTCACCGTTTTCTATGGTCTCTCTGGTGTCAAGAGGCCCAGAAAGGGGCACAGCACTCCAGGTGTGGTCACCAGGGCTGAGCAGAATGGAAGGATCCTTTCTCTTGACCTGCTGGTATCAACATTTCAAAGGACTTTCAACAATGAGAACAAGAGAAAATGGAGCACTTTACCCTGCGTGGGCCACTCATGAATGAGTCCGTTAGATGTATTTGTTAACACAGTATAGAAGGACAAATGAAAACACCTTCTAAAATGAAAGGAACTTCAGCACAATATACTTCCCCCAAGAGACCACATCGATTTTCAAACCCCTAAGCTAACCTACACAGGTATCAACAAATTACAAGCAAAAAGAAAGCTTTCATTTAAAAAAAAAAAACAAACCAACACAAAAACAGTGACTCAGACACAGTGCATTCTGAGTGACCAAGCTGAAATACGTTGGATTAAGCAAACCGCAATTACCACCAAAGGGTGCCTGCCTTCCCTACCATGCATTCCCAATGCCTCCCAGCATCTGATCTCCCTCTCCTGCAGCCACAAAAGCTGATCAGCAGGCGTGTCTAACAGAAAATATGCCCAACAGAAGAGATTAACTGTATGCCAGCACAATCCACGGAGCTGATTGGGTTTGCTGCTTGTGGTCACTACATCTATGGATGGGATGGGGTCAGGTCAGACCCATCAACTGAAACCCAAAAAGACTGTTGTAACTTTATACTTCTGCTTCTTGACAGAAAGCTGTACTACACACTCCTACCACGCAGCAAAGAAGAAGAAAATGGTTTAAAACCTTTGCTGAATACAGAGTAAACACGTGGGCTTCACTGGTCCAAAAACTCCTGTGACCACCCGATCTCAGCTCAGCCTGGATCTGCCTTCCAGCACACACTGTGGGGAACAGGAACGGACCCAACCCTGGGCATAGAGAAGTGCAGTGTATGGCACAGACCGTGGCCAGTTTCACCAAGGGAGGCTCGGCTGCAAGGAGAGCTTGGTGGTCACTGGCATATGTGCGCAGACCACCAAATGGAAGCTCTGTGAAGCAGGGATAGTTCAGAGATACGCGTTCTCCATTCCACTACAAAAAAAACAAACTTGATAGCTGGTCAGGCTGATGAACTCAGAGTGACACTGCAGGGAACGGCAGAGCTACGGGCTGGAGAAAACAGTGCCGGAGAGGAAAGGCACGAGTCCCTCCCAGGGAGCAAGAAACCGGCACGGGATGGGAAAGTGACTAACACAGAAAAAAAGCCCAACGGGCAAGCTGCCAAAGATGCAAGGTAGTAAATACAGAGCGAGATATTAGCATTAATCACTAAGCTTGTAACCTTTTGCAACAGCCTTGTCTTGTTTCATTTTAATTATCTCTAAGCAAGAAGCACGGCAGCTTTGTAGCCCAGTAATTTTCCAACTAGCTCACACACTGCTCCGGCAGCAGCATGGCCAAAACACCCAACGCTACATCGCAAATCAGCTGGAATAAAGGGAAGACTCTCACCAGCGGTTTTTCCTGAAAACACTGCTTGAATGAAAAGGGTGTGACTTTCGCACGCTGTTTGTTTGCTAAATACTCTTTTCAACAGCATTTATTTCTGATACTGATGCCCCTCGGGTCCTTTCACAGCTATTTATTTCCCAAGGAACCGCAGAGGTTTGGAGAAATCTTGAAGGGCCACCACCTCCAAGCTGAGGTGCAACACGCATTGGCCTTTTGTCTTCTGACACAGCTGCCACTGGAGCTCAGAAAGGTAAAGAGAAGGGGTCAAACTTTTCCTCTCCTTGCTGCTGCTGGAAGGTCCTTCACCCACACCTTCCCCGTACAGCAGACCACGAAGAATCACAGAGCGCAACCATCAAATATGCAGAGCTGAAAGGGATCGCCAAGCCCAGCTCCTGTGCCCACACAGCACCACCAAACCCAGCGTCCAACAGCAGTGCCCCAGCTTCTCAAGCTCTATCAGCTCGGGGCCATGCCCACCGTGCTGGGAGCTCACTCCATGCCCACCACCCCTGTGGGCAGTGCCATTTCCCAACCTCCACCTGACTGCCCTTGCGGCAGCTCCATGCCACTCCATGCGTGTTCTTTCAGAGTGCCAGTCAACCCAACTGTCTTACTGGCATGCAAAACCTACTACTGAATTTGCTACTATTTTCTAAATACTTCTGCATCCATCAGCGGTAAAGTACCATCTCCCAGAAGTGAAGCCTGAAAAAGCGACAAAATAAAATACACACCTTGCCCCGCGCCTTCCTGCACCTCCTGTTTTGACGCAGCTTTCAGGTATTTAAAGCATTTACGTAATATAAGGCAAAACAAACAAACAAACAAACCCTCTCATGGAAAAAAAATGCTTTTCTCAAGTGATCGCCTACTGCAGCTCATCCTCTGCATCCACTTACCGACAAGCACGTCTTTCCATTCGACTGGAAATCTCCCTTTTTCTCACAGAGTAATCTCTCGTGTCAATAAAGCAGCCTTTAGGCTGCATAGGACCGGAGGCTGAGGTGGCAATAATGGCCAGTTCAGCAGTGGCGAGGGGCTTACACCTCTTCTGAAAACAGCAATGAATGCTGCCTTTCTCTAAATATAAAGAGAACAGACAGCAACCAGAGGCCAGGCACCAAACCCAAAAGTTAAGAACTCATTTTCGTGCATCAAACCCTTACAGTAAAGGCCAGATAAGCATCAAACGTTTCCTCATAACCTGGCATTTAATAACTACAAGTGCCTTGTTTATCTTATGTAATTGTCATTAATTCTTTTGCTTTACAGAAACCTTTGCTTCCCTCAATAAAAAGAATCAGCATCTTTTTTTATTATTATTATTTCTTCGTTAAGAATCTTGGCAAATTCTTATTGTCCTTGTTTCTCAACGCGACAGTACCAAGCAATGAAGGCCTCGACAGCCACGATCCAGCAGAAGTCTAACTGACACATGCCTCCTATGGGGTCACTGGGATCGCAGGGGTTTAGGAGGAACACCTCAACGCTATCAGGTGGACCACAGCTCTGAGCCAGACGACATCGGAGCAGCTCACTCCGCGCCCCTATCCCGGCTCAGCTCCTCCAGCCCTCACCCACCCAGGGACGTGGAAATTCCTCTTCAAGTGGAACCTTCCTGGTTTGCTGGTGATGGTTTCCCCTCCCAGAGGGGACCGCTGCGCTGCCCACGAGGATGGCTGCTGGGGGGCGGCAGGGGCTCCCCCTCCACCTTCTCCTCCTGCCCACGGGGCAACCTCTCCCTGTGCCATGTGCTCCTTCCTCCATGTGCTCCTTCCTGCAGCCACCCCGACCTCCACGGCACTGTCCCCCACTGAGAGGGGACGCATGTGGGCGCAGAGCTTCGGGCACACGTGCTTGGTGAGAGGGAGCGAGAGGGCCTCGTTAAGCTGAGAGCTCGTTAATCACCAGGTATAAAGCACTGCTGTTGTTTGTTTCCACTGCTCCGTGTCACCCCGCAGCACCTCCTGCTCCCCACAGCACAGGGTCGGCCGTTTCTTGCAGGTCGCGTGCCCAGAGGAAAGGAGGGGCAGCTGCCAGAATGCAGGGACAAGATCAGGAAATCCAGCAGGAAAAAATACAGAAAGCATTTCTACATGGGAAAAGGAAAAAAAAAAAAAGGGCTGTTGCTAGGCAAGCACATGACTTATGTGAATGTCAAAGGAAGAGAATTCAGGAAGTGCAGACAAGGCCTGTAGATGGCTTTTCCCACATAAGGGCCCTGGATTTCCAGAGACATCAAGGAAGAAAATACAAGGACAGCTCTCAGTGACTGCACTCTGCCCTCACCTCCACCAGTGACCACACTGCTGTCTCTGAGGGGCTCCGAGCACCGGGAAAGCAATGTGGTTCCCCCAATGTGGCTCTCAGGCACAACCCATCCAGGGACAGGGCCCAGTATTCAGCACACATCCCCATGGCCATTCCAGCTCTCCCAGTCCCCAACGGCACAGGGAGGTGAGCTGGCAGAGGGCACCCTGGGAAGCAGAACCAGCCTGGGACACGCACAGGGGATTGCCTGACCCTGGTGGGAGCACCTCAGGTCAGACCCCAGCACGACACAGTCAGCAGCGCAACGGCCCCAGCCCCACCGCCGGGATCGCCCCGTGGCCACAGCAGTGCCTTGGCTCCCCGACACCGTCGGGATAACACCGGGATAACATCACGACGCTGAGCGCTGCACGCCGAAACCAGCCGGTGCTAAAATGCAAGTTTCCACAGCAACGCCAACAGTGACACACAGGGCCTTTGTCACACATTCCTGCGCTATCACATCCCATCAGCAGATGCACTTCAGCTTACACTGCTGCACAAGGCTGAGGACCTTCCTTTCATTCCCCAAACGCTGTAACTGTGGTGTTTGAAGCACGCACCCTAAGCTACCAAAAATCAACAGTGATTGCGATGTTTAGTGACAACTGTTAAAAGCTGCAACCCTCAAACTCCCCTTTGTGGGTTTTCTGCACCCCATGACGGCCTGGTCTCTTGTGCAAGCCTTGGCAATCCCAAACAAAGCCTGTGTCACTCATAGGGCACGGACAAGCCGGAGCAAGCAGCCCCTGGTCCGTGAGCTGCTTACCATAGCTGGAAGGTGGAAATGGGCTCACACCAGTTCCGTGTGCTGAGTTACATCCAACCGTCTCCCGTTGCAGGAAATGCAGCACGAGAGCACCGCTACGGCGGCTCAGAACAGAGCTGGCCAGGCCCAAAATAACGTCACAGCACATGGCAGGAACACAGCAGAACAACGGTACACTTAACGCTGTCAGCAGGACAAGAGGACAACACAGGTTTCTGCTAGACCCGCTCCAGCAGGCGTAGAGGCATTTCTTTTTTTAAACACTGTCAATTAAATCAATCAAAATGCAACGATGTGAAATCACGACTGAGGTCCTTAAGAAGATGCACCAGTTCCAACCCAAGTTCCGGACACATTATATGGGAGAAAGGTACATTTCTCTCATACGCGGTCAAAAGATAACAGAAGAGTTCCACAAAACTTGAAAAAATATTAAACTACAGATTTTATTTTCTTAATTCTACGGATTTTGTGGATGCTTGTTAGAAGTCAGCTCTGAAGAACCCACCGCTCTGACAGCTTCCAAGAGAGCTCTCCCAGAATCTTGCCCTAAGAGAACACACCCATGGGGTGACAAATGGCCCCCTGCTAATTAACACCTGCTTAGTTAAGGCTCATTCACAGCTCTTTGTCTTTTAAGCCCCGATAGAAACCAGCAAGACAAACCCAGGCCTTCACAGCAGCACTTCACACCTGGACTTCACACCCACCCACCTGTCCAGGGCCGCCCCTGGACACAAAGCTCCCCAGGCCAGGTCCCGGCACTACTCACCCCTATGCTGATTGCAGACCTTCATCCCATCCAGGTCCCGGCACTACTCACCGCTGTGCTGATTGCAGACCTTCATCCCAGCCGGGTCCCGGCACTACTCACCCCTATGCTGATTGCAGACCTTCATCCCAGCCGGGTCCTGGCACTACTCACCGCTGTGCTGATTGCAGCCCTTCTCCCATCCAGGCCCCGGCACTGCTCATCCCTTTGCTGATTGCAGACCTTCATCCCAGCTTTACTGGTGCCCAGCTGAGCCCCTTCCTCCTGCCCAGCTCCCACGTTACTGCAGCACCACCAAGCAGTGTGCACCCCAGCAGCACCGCTGCCTGTATGTGCCATATGAACACGGAACTGAACAGGTCCAGCCAAAGCCTCTGCAGATCTACTGAGCAGATGGTCACACCACCAAGGAGATGCTACCTTACATTTGTATTTGGTGCCATTACTGATGGAGAAGAACACGCAAATCCATAACCAACAGGTAACCCAACACCAAGCCATCTCCTAACCTGTGGGATAAAGGCAGTGAGGCACACAGGAGCCTTCTAGAACACAAATTCTAGGAAGGAGAAAAGCAACGCTCTGAGAAGCTGTTGCACTACCTCAGCAGCTCTGGAGACTTCAGTTACTGCATGTAATTTGGACTGGAGGTCTCTGCTGCTCAAAGCACGGTCAGTGCTGACCTCAGAGCCACGGCCCTTTGTCCGTTTGGCCAAAGGAGGCTCCAGCCATGCCCCAGCGCTGAGCTGTACTGCATACTGAGGAACGGATGCACGAAGACATATGTGGCAGGTAGAACACTGAGCATCTCTTTGACAAGTCGGAAAGAAACCCTGCACAAAGTGCACGTGCAATTCTTACTCATCAGGACTTCAGTGAAGCTACAGTGACACAGCACAGGAAGACTTTTAGTCAAACTGCAGGTCCCCAGCCAGCACCAGAAGGAAGGAGAGAAGCACCGTGGCATTCTCAACCTGCTAATGGCCTGATAACGACTGGGCTTGGCTCATACCAAGTCTCTTACCAACCGTGACTGTTAGAAGAGGATTAGCTTCAGGACTGCAAGCAAAAGCCAGCACCAGACCTAGCCAGGGAATAGACAGCGCGTCGATGAAGGAGACCGTAAGGTTCAGAGGCAGGGAGGTGAACTGAGGAAGTGAGACACATCAGACTATCTAATAGACCTGCACTCAGAGATTGCAGGTGAATCACCATTAGGGATATCACCAGGACACAGATGTGTCACCGTACTGTTCAGACCAACCTGCCCTGCAGGGGGAAGCGAAACGGCAAAGCTCCCTCCTACCAGCATCAGCAACAACGTGCCTCCTCGGGCCACAGCCCTGGGAGCAGGCATTACTCACCCACGGCTCCAGCTCGGCTTCCACGGGAACTTGCAGCACGGTGTCTGCTATTTCCCACCCGACTTCAAGAACATAACTTTGTTCTAAGGACGCTGGAAATGAGGAATAAAGCATTACGTGGTGGGTCTTGACCAGGCGGAACCAGAACAAAACTAATAGGTGGTGATAATGAGAAGCAAAGCCTTCTACCTCCCCAATCCCTACTGCTGATGCTTGGGTTTAAATATATTTGTAGATGTTAAATGCGGTACAGTTCCCCACTCAGAAATGCAATGTACTGTAAACAAGGCAGTAAGCTGCTGCTTGCTGCTTTGTTTAAAGGCTGAGCCACCATCAGCAGAATGCAGAGACGTGGGTTTGTCCAAAGACTGTGCCTCCCTCCAACCACTGCCATCACCCCGAACACCACAACGGGCAAACTCACAAAACCCTCATCTTGTCCACTTCTTCACTTATGGAGCCTGTCCATTTGCCACTTCCAGAAGGTGACAGATAAGCTATCTTCAGACAAACCGACCACAGATTTAATCAGGGTCACAACTCCAGCCACAACCTTGGGTTCAGCAGACCCAGGGCACCAACTTGGTCACTCACTGCCACTAAACCGCAGACGTCTCACCCCCCCTGTACCCGCACACACCCTCCTCCACCACTCCTCTGACTCCACATCTCCACAAGCTCCAGCCCAGCCAGGAGATGGGCAGCTGTCACAGAATCACCAAGGTTGGAAAAGACCTACAAGATCATCCAGTCCAACCGTTGCAGCCGCTGCTGTCTGCAAACAGCAACGCGTACTGATTCACAAAGGGCTTGAAGAAGAAAGCAGGAACTCCCTTCCAGCAGTGGAAATCCACTAGACTGGTATCTTTTTAATAAACTGCATGCACCTGGGGGCTACTGAACCGACCCTGACGTAAGGAGAGCAATCAGTTTCAAGGTCTTGTTTGAATTCCTTGCAGCAACAGACCGCAATCCCCCAGAAAGTAGCAGTCAAACAGGAGAAGATGACCTCACCTTCCCCAATGCAGATGCATCCCGGTCACGGCCAGGTCTGAGCTGGGGCCCTGGATGAGCACAGCGCAAGAGCTGGCTCCTCACAGCCAATTTTCCAACCCCTCTCCTGCAGACCACAGCCATCCTATTTCTTCCCCTCGGGCACACCTCGTGCTCCTCTAACAACAGAAGGAACTCTCCCTCTTTCTCCAGGCCAATTTGCTGATTAAGGGGAGAAAGAAGCAGACCAGAACCTCTTACAGGATCAGCCAGTTCAGCTTCATTTCCATCCATTTCCCATCTCCACCATGGATGGCCACCTCACCTCTACCAAGGCCTCTCCCCAGCAGGAATCTGTCATTTCCAACATCTTCAGCCTTTACCATTTGACAGTTGTGTAAGGCGCAAGAAGCATTAAGAACAATGCTGAACTGAGCAGGACATCTGAGCGACGTTTGGCGATGTACCAGACACAACGTCAGACTAGATCCGAGATGACAATCCTCTTGACCCTACCAGGCCACGCATCCAAACCTTTGCCAGATGTACAACACATTGCTAGAAGTACAACAGCTGGATCCCCACGTGGCACTGCTGGACAGATCCCAGCGTGCTTCATGGGCAACCACGTGGCAGCACCCGGAACCCACCTGCTCACCTCCTTCCAGACAAAGTCCCACTGCAACGCTGCCCGAGCCTGAGAGCTCACCCAGAACAGCACACAACCGCTACTGGCTACTACACAGCTGATTTCAACTCTTTAAGAGTTGGTATCTTTCTTTAAGAGAAAGATACAATAAAGTACGTATACAAGTGTAAGAACTGGAATCATGAAAAGGGTACCCATTAGTTCATAAAAGTATATGCCAACCAAAGGCAGACCTGGACCAGCAAAGCACTTCCTATATTAAAAGGCAATACAAAGAATAAGACAAAGGCAGCACAAAAATACAGCTACCTCTAGCTTCCAGGCACTGAGAGCTTAAGAACCTGTCAGAGATAGGAACTCTGTACCTCTGGATTCAAAACGAAGACAGCAAGGCAATCTGTTTGCAGCGGGGAATTCAGCTTCACTCCACTGTTTGGGTTTGACTGGTGTGGTCTGATTTCCAGAACCAAGGTCTGATGACTGCGAGACTTCAGCTGTCGCACCGTGTGATGGCCAAACCATCTTATAAGCTGGCTGCGAGGAGGCGTGAAGACAACTTTTAAGTTCAGCCAATAATATTTCTTCTTGGAAAAAAAAACAGTAGTCTAATCTTAAACTTATTCAAACAGACAAAAAATAGTTTTGAGTGAAATGCCTCTGGTTTAGCAAAAGAAAACAAACAATTTTTCACACAGATGCAGCAAAAGTAGGGAATAAATGCAGTACGGAGCACTGTGTCCCGGGGCAGTGTCCCCACGTTGGTCCCACGGGGAAGGGGCCAGCAGCTGAGCTGCCCCAGCCACGCCAGGCAGCCAGGAACCAGCCCAGGCCTCCTCCTGCTGGAGCTTGCCCAGCGCTCCCACAGCGCTGCCCGCGATGCAGTATGACAGCCTACAGAAAGGCGTTCAAAAAAGTGTAAGACTTGGAACAAATTTCTATTAAAAACAAGCACAGAGGCACAAATTCCGCATCACTCTGTAGAATTCTGTTACTCTGCAGCAGACAAACTATGTTAGAAAACCTATCCCAAGCGGGCACAACACCAACAAAACAACACCAATCCAAGAGGTCAGACTCAGTAACGAGGTACCATCGCGTAACAGCTGAGCGCAGCTCATTCATGGAGTCATTCCTGCCCGCGTTCTCAGAACTGTGGAGATTTATTTCGATTAAGAAAAGTTCCTAATTCCTGGAAATGAGGATTCTGACAAACATCGACATCCTGCCAGTGCATGGGAATTCGGGTTGGAGGAACAGAGGGAGGAAAAACGCGCCACGACAGATACGCAGCGCTTGTTTCCCCATCTGAGCGTCACTCTGTAAGACAGATTTTATAGCGTATTTTTGTTCTTTAAACTATTTTAAGTGCAGTTGCATTCTGGGCCCGCACAATTCAACCACGTCTCTTATTCTACACTGAATTACCAGGGGACTGCTGCTCTTTTGTGCGAAACACTCTTTCATGAGGTTTTCTTCCTTCTTTTTGGGTGGGGAGAGGAGAAGACAGGGCAGCAGGGGACGGGAGCACCGCAGCACTCGGAACTCGGCTGTTATTCATAAGAACCCCCCGCTGGAAAGAGCTGGCACGGCAGCGGGATAAGCACCCGGAGAACTGCAGCCCTAAACCCCGCGGAAGGTGAACCGCTCACCGACTGTCGTAAGGAAATGGCAGCAGCTCCGATGCTGAGCTGCGCCGTGTGCGCCAGCAGTAAAACCACATTCCTGAAAGCATTGGACCTGCCATCCGCATTCTTACCGAGCTTATCTGAAAATAACCCAGTGCTTACAAGACTGCACTCAATTTCTTTCAAAGGGGGACAGAGCTGCCGAGGAGCATTTCTTCCAGTGCTACAGAAAAGCCTTTGCATTCATTGTAATTAAAATGAACATTTTAAGAGGAAGTAGCAATGACAGCAAAAGGTGAAGACCTTTGCAAACACGACTGACATTTGCTCCGCTCACTGACACTGGGTGACTTTGCAGGACCGAACAGATCAAGCCACTGCTGCACTGATACTGCATCTGACTTTAATTGAGCTAAGCAGGCAGCGGTGATCCAACCCCACTGCTGCTCAAAGGCCAGAGACTGCAGCTCTCAGAAAAGCCCCCGTTCATAAGCCACAGAGTTTAATTAACCAAGAGGTCTCGGCCCCATATAATCCCCCAGGATAATGAGAAGGGCCCCGGTTAGGCTGACGCAGCTGGAATCAGACTTAACCCTGCTAGTTAGCTACCAAGGCGTGCATCCACTCATCACAGCACCAGCGCACAGCTGCTCCGCACAGCCACACGGCAGATGCTCATTTCAGCTTCACGTACAAATGGACGAGGACAATGGCACCAAGCCCCGTGTCTCACACGGCCTCTGGGATCATAGGGTGCCTGTGGGGATGGTCTGTTTGGCACATAAAGCTGCATTTGGCTTTAAGGGCAAAAACATTACACCTCATCGAACCTCCCATCACTGGAAGACGCGATTCCAACCCGGAAGCTGCTATGCCACGCTCTTTTGTCCCATGCCATCCTAGGACATTACTTTCCTTCCCTCACCAGCTCATTTGGCACTGGCACCACGACGGGCTCTGTTTCCAAAACAAAGAGGGACCGTCGGCTGTCCGCCAACCGCAGCTCCGGTCGGGTCGTGCCCGTGAGCCCGAGGAGCCGCCCCGGGCAGCAGGGTGCCCGGCTGTCCATCACCAGCCTCCAACAGCAAGCCGCCGAGCAGCGTTACGCCGGGCCGACATTCAGCACCGCACAGTGCCCTCCAACGGCCGGCCCGCAGCACCAGCCCCGGGGCCGGGGAGAGCCCTCACCCTTCCGGACCGGGGCTGGGGCACGGAGAACCGCAGCCAATTCGTTTTTGCTATTGGGCCAGTGCTGGTACGCAGGCAGGGCCCCTCACTTGCGGCACACCTCCTTATCTGTGCTTCCCGGTCGTCATTTCAAGCTCCACGTGCTGTGAATCCGATGCACTTCGAATCTGTACAAACCAATTCAGGAGGGTTTTGTTTTCCCATTTAAAAAGTAAATGCATAAAGTTACTATTGTGAATTACTGATCACCACGAGCCAGTGCCACTGCTGTGCCCAAAGCGGACCCTTCTCACTCTGATGGAAAAGATCTGTTCAGTGCACAGGGACCACTAAGGGGCACAGCACCGATGGCACTGCAGAGGAACACCAGCACACGCCGCCTTGGAACCCATTCAGCCATGGAAGACATTGACTGTTCCCCCCATGCAACTCCTCGCCACGCTCATTTCATTTCAAGAAATGTACGGTCTGACCACAAGTGAAACCTGGAGGAGCCCAGCGCCAGGCTCCACCAACTCACTGCATCGTCACAGAGCCAAGCAGGGAAAACACCGCCGCTTTTTCCCCAGTCATCAATCCAGTTAATGGGTAACCCGCGCGATAACTGCTCCTTCTAAAGCCTTCGCGGCCCCATCCCACAGATGCGTGTCAACAATACAGGTGGCAAAGACTCCCGGGGACACCGTCCCACAGCAGCAGAGCCACTGAGAACATGTGAGCATATGACACACGCTGAGCCCCGCAGCCGCTGCTCACCCCACTGCCAGGCTGGGCTCTGCCGGCACCAGCACGGCACGTCTTTCTAAGTCACAGAGCTCGAACGGAACTTGTAAGCAGAACATTGGAACTGGTGAGAGCAGTCAGTAGGAATCTTTGCTTCTATCGTCAGATACAAAAGGACACAGGGAGGAGACAAGATGCTGTTTTCTTTCACACATGCAGAAGTCGCGATGAAAGAATACTTTCCTCTAGAACCTTTTCTAAGGACGCATTATTTACTCAACTACATTTTCAATTAAATTTCTTCTCCAAAGAGCGGAGCTGCACTGGCACGGGCTGCACAAGGAGGGGTGCAGTCCCCATCCCTGGAGGTGTTGAGGATCCGTGGGGATGTGGCACTGCGTGATGCGGACAGAGGGCATGGTGGGGTGAGTAGGGCTTGAAGGTCTTCTCCAGCCTTAATGATCCTAGGAGCTCAACGGTCCTGATGCACTCAGCGGCTCAGGACGCCCCAATGCAGTGCTAGAAGCTGGGACAATTGCCGACGCCTCTGCGCACCAACTCAGCCAACACTTCAATACATGCTTACCTTCAGACGTGCCAAGTCCCACTGACATGTACATCTACTATTTAAGCGGAAATTAAGGCTTTGCTTAATTATTTGTAAGAGATACTGGTATTTTATGGGAAGCATGTTAAGCCAGCCTGCCTCACATTGAAGTACCTGCTTTTCCAAGCAGTGAATACTGGGACAGATAGCCTGGAATTTATCAACAAAGTAGTTCCAGTATTTATAAACAAACTACATAAAGCACAAACTGTACAAGGGAACTACAAACTGTATTTCAGACTGAGGGATGGATAAAGGAAAACAAATGTCTCTGCGCATGGCTTGGCCCCTCAACACAACCAGAGAGATTTTGGTTTCTGAAACAAATGAGCCCAAGCCAGTGCTAACGGGCAGTCCTCACCCTCCGCAGCCAACACGCAATGGAGCCAATGACACACGCGTGCGGCTCAGCTGCTCTGCATGTACCTGCGGGAGCCTTCAGCCACCCCCCAGAAGCTTCTCCACCGGGGCTCTATGCCCCAGCGATGGCTCAGCTGGGCTGCGCAGCACCACCTCCGCTCCCTGTGCCGTCCCTCACCTTTCTACCTCTTTCACCTATTTTCATCTGTGGGCTCTTCTCCCGTTTTTTACATTACCACTGCCCTACTCTGCCCACCATCATCACGACCTACAGCAGTGCACGGAACCAACTCCGGGTGCACGGGCGCAGTGCGATGGGACGTCACGGCACGCGCCGAGGATGGAGGCAGGGACCAGAGGTGTCAGTGACACCGGCACCGCAGCAGCACCCGGACCCGACCCATTTGGGACACCACGGTTTTGCTCCCAGGTTTCCACGTTCCGTTCCCGGTGACAGAGTCCCGCAGCCTCACGGCCGCGCCGCATCCGAGCCGCCGCGCAGACCACCGCGCCGCCGCCCCCGCGGCCACGCGGCGGAAC
>JANHGO010006459.1:0-21375 GCA_024606505.1 Aquila spilogaster
TGATGGACAAAGGGAGGGCAACTGCTGTCGTCTCCCTGCACTTGTGCAGGGCCTGCGCCGTGGTCCCGCACCGCTTCATGCTCTCTGATTCAGAGAGAGATGGGTTTGAAGGGTGGGCTATGGGGTGGAGGTTCTGCAAAGCCAAGGGCACGGTGCTGCACTGGGCTCGGGGCAATGCCAGGTACGCGTTCAGACAGGGAATGAGCCTCTTTTGTGCCCAACATCGATCCCAAATGAGAAAAGGAGACGTTTTTATCTGGGTGGTTTGCTCAGAGGCTGCAGCACCTCTGCCGTGGAGAAAGACTGAGAGAACCAGGGGTGTTCAGCCTGGAGAGGAGAAGACTGCGGGGAGACCTCATTGCGGCCTCCCACTGTCTCAAGGGACAATATAAACCGGAGGGAAAGGAACGTTTGACGTAGAGATGGTGATAGGACAAAAGGGAACGGTTGTAAAGTAGGGGAGGAGAGATTCGGGTGAGATGTCAGGGGGAAGCTGTTCACAGAGAGAGTGCTGAGGCGCTGCCCAGAGAGGCCGTGGGTGCCCCATCCCTGCAGGAGCACTCTTCTACTGAGCTCCCATTGCAGCCAATGGAGATGAAGGGAGGGCGTTGGAGCAGCACCTGCCTCGTGTCACTGGTCGCGCTCAGGGCAGCACATCCCAGGGTCCCATTGGCCAGCGGGGCACACTGCTGGCTCATGGCCACCTGTTGGCCACCAGAACCGCCACGTCCTTTCCCGCAGAGCTCTTTTCCAGCAGCTCAGCCCCCGGCCCGCAGCGTTACCGCCGTGCCCGCCGCGGCAGCAGCAATGGCGGTCTTTCCCGCCCCGCCAGGGGGCGCTGTGGCCCCCGCCGCTTGTCGCTTTCTTGATGACGTCACGCAGACGGTGGCCGCGCCGGAAGCGGAAGTGGCCGTCCCGTCCCTGTGCCGCCGTCAGCATGCCGGGTCGCGGCCGTTCCCGCGTTCCCGAGCGGTGAGTACAGCCGCGGTTCCTCCGCGCGGCCGCGAGAGCGGGGGGCTCCGGCTCTAACGCCCCTCCGCTTCCGTTTGCAGGTGGACCGACTACGTCCCGCTGGGCCGCAGGCTGCCGGGCACCCGCTTCATCGCCTTTAAAGTGCCCCTAAGGAAGGTGAGCGGGGGCCGAGGGCCGCCACGGGTGTCGCGGGGCTGAGGGGGAGCGGCGTTTTGGGCGCTGTTGCGCTGTCCCCAACGGCTGCTGCTCGCAGGAGCTGAGCACAGCGGCTGCCCGCGCTGTTTGTCGCAATGCAAAGCACGAGCGGGGCTGTGCTCGACTGTGGACGTTCGCCTTTTTCTGCCATTTTCTTCCCTTAGCAGACGATCGCTGGGAGGTGCGGCAGCGTGGACCTCCTTTCTTCGCTCACCAATCACAGTGCACCTGCGTTTAACATTTGCTGTTGAATGTCGTTTTCTCTCAGAGCTTTAATCAGAACCTTCACCCCGACGAGAGGTTTTCGCTTTGTGACCTCCTCGAGAAAATCAAAGAGCAGAAAGAAGAGCTGGGCCTCATCATTGACCTGACGTACACTACGCGCTACTACGGGCCGGAGGTCAGTGTTGGTCTCGCTGTAGGGGAGGCAGTGGTCTCGTCAAGCCCTGATGTTGCTGCTAAGCAGGACACAAAGCGCCTCAATCGCCTGGCAGGGGAATGTGGGAAAGCATCTCATGGCCGTCAGGATGGGGTCTTTGCCTTTGATCAGCTGCGACACTGAGGTCTCCAGCCCTTCTCTTTCTACAACCACCGCAGGTTTTTGGATACCCTGAAGGTTTTTTTGTAGGCTGTCCTGAAGAAAAAAAGCTGATTACAGTCGGTTTTGGCTCATTAAACATGTGGATATGTGCAGGAAAAGTTCTTCCAAGTGCTTTGCCCTTCTCAGGGAGAAAGAAGCAAAAGCATGGGGGACAAAAGTGCAAATGAGTTATTCCAAAATATTCTTAATGTGTTAAAGGGGTGAAGTTTTCTTTCCTAAAACTGTTGCTGCTCTTTCGGTTTTAGTTGGAAGGACAACTTCTTGTATCTTCTTGACAGCAGTTCTCTACTTGGTGAAGAGTGGAGAGAAATTATTGTCCTCCTTTGTTTCTTGTAGGAGCTACCAGCTTCGCTCAGCTATTCAAAGATCCTGACAATGGGACACGAAATACCAAACAAACAGACTATTTTTCAGTTCAAGTGTGTTGTAAAAAACTTTTTGAGAGACAACAAAGACAACGGTAATTGTGAATTTCCCTTCTGTTACCAAGTGTTGTCTATGGGAAGGGCAGTGTAGCCTTGGAGATTGGCAGTGTTCTTAATTAACCTTCATGCATAGCGTGAATTCCTTTTCCTCATCTTGGCCGTGTGAATGTCACAGTAGTGAGGTCAATCTGTTGTGGTAGAGGAGTTCGTGCTGGCTGATAAGTTGCAGTGGGTCATGTGTTAATTGAGATTGTGTCTCTAGCCTCACTGTAAATACTGATAGTTATTTAGTAGTGGTGTGAACAGTAAGCTGTTAGTGCTTGGGAAATGTGGGATAGCCTTTCACAGAGCTTTTAAAAACCTCCTCCTTACAGTGAGCTGTGACCATGCAGGTATGTCCACAGGATGAAATGAGCTAGTGAGCCAAATCAGCTGTGATAACCAACCACAAAGGGGATTTTGTTGCGTGATCGTTTCAGTTTATTTACGCTCGTTACTGTTGGAGGACGGATGTTAAGCTCGCTTTGCTCTCACTTGGTTTTGGAAAAACAGCACTTGAAAAATACAACTTGATTGCTGTGTGTTACAGATAAACTTATCGGAGTGCATTGCACGCATGGCTTAAACAGAACTGGCTACCTGGTTTGTAGGTGAGTTGTCCACGGTCGAAGGGAATTGGGTGGGGGGTGTTGCCAGCTTCATATTGCACTAGTAAAAGGGATCAAGTGGCGTGTGCAATCCGAGGCCTGCAACGGTCTGAAGCTCGTAAGCTTAGAAGAGATGATGTTCTCAGGGATTTGTTGAAGTCGGGAATAAGAAGCGACAAAATGCTCATACATCAATTTTGGCTTGTCAATAGAAGCTCTGAAAAATTCCCACTTATTTTTGAGCTGTCTCTAATCTGTAAATGTCTTCATAGTTACTTGTGTGATTAGAGCTCTCTTGTTGGTCTGCTCAGGTACCTGATTGATGTTGAAGGCATGGAGCCAAACGCTGCAATAGAGTGTACGTACATGTATGTTCTTCTAGTCAAGATACAAAATACTTACTGTGGGCTCCTGGTTTTAAGTGGGCTCGTGCTTGTTCCATTGGAGTGTTGTTATAACTCAGACCTTTCTTTCTCCAGTGTTCAACAGAGCTCGAGGGCATCCCATTGAGAGAATGAACTATATTGAAGATCTTCAGAGAAGATCTGGAATGTGAGTGCACACACAAAACGAGAGCTGCAACAGATAGATTTTAAGCTTGGCTTACTGCTGCTGGTTGAGGTAGAGTAGAATTGGGATGAGGAAGAAGGTGGGCAGCTGGGACACGTGGGGTTACAGATCTGCATGGCCTGACCTGCTGCCCTCCTCGGGAGTTTTGAAAGGGGGTTGATTTAAGTGTGAAAGTTGTTGTGATCACTTGATGAATGGTTTGGGAGTCCAGCCTGACAGAGAGTTCTGTTTAAGGAAACGTGAAGTGAAGAATTTGGGGTCAGTCCCCCTCAGAGGAAGAGTGGACACTACGTTGAACACTAGAAAGCAGGCGGCAGAACATCGCCCACAGCGTTCAGAACACCTCCTGTTAACAACATCCAGGTAGGTTTTTGCTTCTTGCCTCTTTGTTTACTGTACAGCTGAGCAGAGAGAGCAAAAACTGCTATTTTTCTCATTTTGAAGTAACTTAAACTCTTGTTTTTACAAGTTTAGATGCAACTTTGCTACATACAAGAGAGCATCTGTTGCCGTTTCTAGGGGCTGTGGAGGCGGGGGATCGTCCCCCTGTCTTGTCAATGCTGAAGTGTTCCTTGTGTCTGCAGCAGCATGAAGCTCTTTGCCTCTGAATGGCATGCTTGTGCCTGCAGATGTGGAATAGCATCCCTTACAGTGTGGGTGCAAGTTCCTGGTGGGGCTGCAGTGTTCTCAAACGGTGTAAGATACTTCAGGGACAAGAGCACTTTGTTTGGGTCAGATGCTGAGCAAGGCAGTTCTTCACCTCAAGTGAAGTGGGAGCTGTTCTTCTGTCACCCCACCTGGAAGGGATGGCAGGGGAATAGTGAAGGCAGCTAAAGAGCTGCTTCTTTGCTTGGGTCACATGTCCTGGACTGGCCTTTACTGGATGGTGTGGGAGCTGCAGAACATCTTTCAGGACCAGTGCCTGCTGGCAGTTGGACAGTTACTTCCTCAGCCCTGCTTCTGTGTGGCATACAAAATGTGTCCTGCTGGAAACTTCCCTTGATACGGCACAGCTGTAAGAAAGCAGTGTGTAGGAAATGAGCTGACAGATCTTCCTGGGTGTTGCGTCTTTCAGGCTGAGGCAAAAGGGATGGACCCACAGGGCTGAAAGGATCCAAAATTCCTCAGCAGAACCTGGGAGAGATGGGAGGGGGTTGAATTCTCCAGGTAGTGACTTCCAGGTCTTCTTTCAGGAACTCTGGCTGTGCCAAGAAGAAGAAGAAGCGGCATCACAGGGTGCCGGAACAACACCAGGAGCTTGTGCACAAACCTAGGATGACTGAGCAAAGGTGGCCTTGCAGTTTGGGTTCGAGGAACTGTCCCGTTTCTTTGCCTTACAACATGCAACACAATGAAATGTGCTTCCCAGCTCCAGCTCCCTTCCACCAGCAGCTACAGGAAACACACGTGGCCAGGAAGCGCCGGCGGCGGCGTAAGAAACAAGCGACAGAGTTGAAATGCACAACAGCATCTGCTCAGGGCCGTGTTTTCACAAAGGAGTTGCACAGAGGCTCCAAATGGAGTGAACTGTGACGTCCACCAGCAGCTGAGCTGAATATTGGGAACTGCAAGTGGAGGTGTTCTTGAGATCAGCACAGCGATCTTTGGTTTTTTTTCCTTTCCCCCCTCCCCCTCCTTCTTTTTTACACTCTGCTGGGTACTTTTTTACAACAATTTTGGAATTGCTATGTCGTACTCTGCAGTCCCGGCTCCGTTTCTCAAGTGGTGGAGGGAATAAATGGAACTGGATTAATTCTGAAGAAACATCATCAGGAACGTCTCTTTAACCTTCCACAAAAGGGCTTCTGTTGATTTCCTTAATACACGTGAAGAAATAGGATTTGGCCTGAAGCTAGGTGATTTTTTGGTGATATTTTTTTTTTTCCCTTCTCACTCACATTTGCTAGAGTAAACTTCTGCCATGCTTACATCCCGAACATATGTTCTGTCTGGGCTGGTTTCTCCAGCTCGGTGGGGGAGAGAAGCTCTGGAGGGTGCGTGCCTGGAGCCCGGACCCTGGGCTGAGAGCGGCCCCTTTAAGGCCCGAGGCCTCTCGTCTGGCGTGATGACGCCGGACTTCCGCCCGGCCTCAAAATGCCTGCCGCTGGTGAGGACTTCCGCATCGGCGACTGGGCCGGGCGGAAGCAAGAGGCGGCTGCGAGATGCCCGGATGTGAGAAGTCGTCGTGGTTGGCTGCTGAGAGTGAGCAGGGGGCGGGGTCACGGCGCCAACCCGGAAGCGCTGAGTACAGGCTGCGGCTGTCCACCCGGCGCAGGTCGTGCCCTTACCCACCCGTTCCCGCTCGGAGGAGGTTCCGCTGGGAGCGCCCGGGGCGCCCTTCGGGCTTTGCTTTGGGCGTGAAGGGCTGAGGGACCTGGGCTGGGGCCGGGCTGCTCCCGCGCCGTGGCGGCTACGGGAGCGGGAGCTGTCTCCCAGGGGGCAGTGGGGTGGGGCGGCAGCAGTTCGGGCGTTTCTCGTTTGTTCCCTTGGGGCACTGTGGGAGAGGGGAGGGGGCACGGCTCAGCTTGGCCCAGAGCCCCTCCTTTCTTTAGGAAGGTGCTGCAGTGCCCTCTCATGTTCTCAGAAGGCTCATGAGGTGCTGTGACTTCAGCAGTGATTTCAGAGAAAGTTGAACCTTTGTGCTGATCTTTACCGGCCTTCAGTGCAGGGAGGGCATCAAGGAGATGTCTGGGGTTCTGCCCTGTATGATTTCACTTCATTGCTCGTGCTTTGGTTGAGGCATCTGTAGGAGCTGAGCAGAGATGGGTGTCAGGCCGAGGTGTGTTCCTGGGGTGACAGCAGAGCCTTCTGCAGCACAGCACAGAGGGGTCTGTGCCTGAGTGAGACCGATTGAGATCCAGCACTATGGACAGGGATGGTTCTGCTGAACAGCAGTGCCTGGGAGGATGGCCTGCAGCTCTCCTCACCACCATGTAAGCGAAGCAGTGGATGTGCAGTGTAGAAACCCTTTGTAGAGCTGCTTCAGCTCACGTCCAAGGAAAACGCTTTGGCCAACTTGCCCCCAGTCGATGACTGGCACTCGTGTTGCACGGAGAGATGATGAGAAGGGAAGAGCTGTTTTGGGTGGGATTCGTGTCACTCAGACCTCAGCTTGAAATGGGTTACCCATGGAATGATCTTGAGTTCATGGCCGCTTTTCTGGTTGTAAAGGTTAATATCCAAGTGCAGTGTCCAAAAAGAGCCTGACTTCTCCCACGTTTCTCCCTCAGGACCTTTGTATTAAATGCTTTCCAGCTGAGGGGGTGTTTTCTGTCAGGGAAAGTGGACAAGTTACCTGTTCCGTGGTGGTTTTGACTCCCTTGGCTTTCCTCCCACTGCAGAGCTGGTCAGCGCTGCGGCAGGTTTGATGTGCCTCGTTATGCCCAGCCACGCTGATGTCAGCCTCCCACCAGAGGAGCGCGTCCGAAGCCTGATCCAGATGGGGAGCGCAGTGGAGGTGAACGAGGATGTCCCACCACGACGCTACTATCGCTCCGGCGTGGAAATCCTCCGCATGGCGACCATTTACTCGGAGGAGGGCAATATCGAACATGCCTTCATTTTATACAACAAGTACATCACGTAAGAACAGCTCTACTTTGTTGCAGCTAACTTGTGTTGATGCACGGGATTGTGGGGTTTAAGTTGGTTATTTGGAGCGTGTATAAACACTGTGAGACGTTGCTGAGCTGGAAGAACCAGGTTCTGTCCAGAGCTTTACTCCTTTTGAACTGATACAACTGACCTGGTTAGGGTGACCACATTGTAAAAGCGCAAGGTGTGAGCTCATTGCTTTGTAGAATGTCAGTAAAAATTCCCTTTGAGATCAGACTGACCTTTTATAGCTCTGTTTCACAGCAACTTCTGTCAGCAGCAGGAAGGTGTTGGTTGCTTTTATTTAACAATTTCCTGGTGTTTTATCACTGCGGAGTGGTTATGTTGATCTCAAGAAGTGTGATGTCATATCGATTGGCAGGCATCAGTGGTCAAAGGTCACAGTAGCAGAAGGAGATAAACGCTGGTTGGTGGTTCTCTGATAGACCAGCTTCAGAGGAGAAGCCTTCTTTATGTTTAAGCTAACTGCAGCCTTTAACAGCAGTCACCACATCCCTTCTTCAGCACAGATATCAGTTGTATAGCACTGGAGGTTTAGTTCTTCTTAGAAATGGCATAATTCCCCCCCCACACGCTGTGCATGTATGTATGCACCCAGACCCTTTGAGGAGGGACATGGAGGACAGAGTACCAGGTCTGAACAACCTGACCTCAGCCTGCTGACTTGGGCAGTATGAAAGATTTCCGGGCTCTGAACACTCTTCTGAAAAGCCAGAGGTTGTGCATAAACCCACCCAAGACCCCGTTTGGTATCATAGCTGCCAGGTCTCCAGCGCAGGGGCTGTCCATGTGGACAGGAGTGGAGACATTCTTGCTGTCACCTCCACAGCTGGCCGAGAACAAACCATCTTGGGTCCGAAAGCTACGCTGCTGAGCGGAGCGTACACCGTGCCGATGCAGTGACGTGGCAGCAGCTCTGGCTTGCGTCTGAGCAGCTCGGAGTACGAGTGGTACAAACGTGTGTCTCTCACCACGCCTCTCTGCATTCGAAGGGCTGAAAGTAGTGATGCTCAGGAAATATCCCAGCAGCACTGAGTATCCTGTTCCCTCAGGCTTTCTGGCCCAAATCCTCCCATTTTCACACAGTTCCCGCTTACCAGAGGGTCGAGTCTGCTTTCTGATGCTCCCGTGCTACCCACTTATCCAGAATGAACTTGGCATTTCTATGGGTGTTTTCCCTCCCTGCCTGCCTGTGTGCGCAGGGTTCCTGCCCCAGCCTCCTTAAACCCAACACATTTTTCTCTGATTAGCTTTTCTTCCCGCCTTGCACTTCCTGAGCTTTTATGGTCATTGTCGCGCGCGCTCTGGGAGGCTGCGTAGGGAGCTGCAAAGTGTAAAAGTCGTGGGAAGGTTTCCAGGCTGGTTACATAGCTGAGGCTGAACGAGAAGCTCTTTAACTAAACAAATGAACGAAACGTGCCTTTGCTCTTTCATTGCAGCAATGGTAGGTGCTGGCGTGCTCTCTCTCCAGCAACTTTCAGATGCCTGTGGCATTTACATTAGCCTGGCTCTCGGGCTGCAGGAAAGGTGAAAAGCTTTCCCTTTTGGTGGTGTGATTTCTCGTGCTGATGAGCGTGAGCTGCCAGCTTGGATTATCTGAAGATACAAAGTTAATGTCATCATCTCATTTCTTTAAATGGAAGAGTAATGCTGTAGCTCTTGTGGAAGTGGGAGGCTTGGCAGAGTGTTGCTTGAGGTGTCCTTCCCTGAGGCTGTGATCTGGAAGGCAAGAGCAGAGCACTGTAATTGGAGTCTCTGATGGAGCTTGCTCTGCTCTTCTGTTCCTAGAAATGGGATTTGATTTATTCCCGCTCCCCTCTCTGGGTCCTTCGGCCCAAATCTGTGGTCGCTGCTGTAACTCTGGGCTTGGCTGCCTTTCGTCAGAGCCCAGCTCCCCGGCAGGAATGCATGGACTGGTGCAGGCTGC
The DNA here is from genome assembly GCA_024606505.1 of Aquila spilogaster. NCBI lineage: Eukaryota > Metazoa > Chordata > Aves > Accipitriformes > Accipitridae > Aquila > Aquila spilogaster. Next base: position 8,953 of record JANHGO010006459.1, read on the forward strand.
AGCTTTGTGAAGAGGAGGACTTCAGCCCTGAGAAGTGTGTGAGAGGCTCCTGGCTACAGCTCTGCGCGTGGTGTCTTTGTTAGGAGCAAGCACATCGTCCTCAGGAGCAAGTCCTTGCCTTGGTGTTGACTGCGTGGCTTTAGGAAGCTGGATGTCCCTTTATTTCCCTACAGGTCACTCCCCATGGTAGTGACACCCGAGAGAGAGCCATCAGTTTGGGGAGAATTTTAGGTGGATATGGGATAATCTGAGGGTGGATCCACACTGCGATTCCCACTGAGGCAGCCAGTTCCATTCTTGGCCCTCAGCCTCCCACTTGATCTCAATTGTGTCTTCAGCATTTCTGTTTCCCATGCTGAAATGAAGCTTATGCCCAGCCCATCCCATAGCGGGCAGGAGGAAGGCACGAGCGTCTCTAAGAACAACCAGGCTGGAATTTAGAGACCTCAGTCTTGTCACCTTGAAAGACATCTGCTTATTTTTCTTCATTAACAGCATCTGCACCAGTCAGAATGGGTTTGTTCTCCTCGAATCGCTGTCAGGTGCAGTAGGGTGCTGGGGCTTTTTTGAGCCAAGGAAGAGCAGAGCAGGGAAATATGACATGAATTTCTTGAGAGATGAGGATTCCTGGTTTGTCCGTGTGTCTGCGAGCTGCTTCGATTGGCTCTAAGGGTTTGTGTGGGGTGTTAAGGGACTCGAGAGACTCTGGTTTGGCGTGTGTGCTGTAGCAGTGCTTAAAAATAGCCTACAATGTGGCTGCTCAGTGCCAAGCAGCCGCTCTGTTCACAGCCATCTCGCAACAGTCAGAAGTTTGAACGAACCCATGACTTCTGGTGATGGGGGCTGAGGGTTTAAGTCTTGCCAAGCCTCATCTGGGCTGTGGGTAGGAAACGTGAAGTGTTCTTATTCAGAGAATGCGGAGTCCTCCTCTTCCTCCTTCCTCAGCTGCTGCTGCCTGCTCGTCCCTCAGAGTCTTCCTCTGGCTGCCTGAGTCCTCCCTGCACCCCGCTGCTCGCTGTTCTCCCTTCGTGCCTTGTGGAAAGCCAGCTGCCTCTGCTGTTTCTTCTGTCTTCCCCAGGCCAGCATCTGCTCTTAATCCTTAATGAATCCCTTCCATTTTAATCTTCGATCTGTTGGCAGTCATTGCAGCCTTGTTTTGTCTCCTCGACACAGTGACCTACTTTGCATCCACCGGCCCCGAGCAGGGACCTCACAGCTTCTCCGTGCCATGGCAGTGCTGATCCCGTGGTCTCTGGCAAAGAGCATCCTCGTGCTCTCCATGGTAACCACGAGCACAACTGAGAGCTGGGATTGTGAGAAGTTCTTCCCTTTCCCAGAGGGCTGGGGTTTCAAAGCAGATGGGTTTATTTAGTGCGCACGCAGCGGTTTCATGGCACGAGGAAAGCTCTCTGCTCACACTGTGGCTTTCCCACTTGGCTCTGCTCGGTTTGTTTGCGCTGCACTCTGGGTGCTCTCTCCCCTTCTGCCCTCTGCCTGCACACAGGGCTGCTCCCTGCTCTGTCCCTGCTCATTGCTCTTATTCCTGTTCCGCTCTGCAGTGGCGCAGCCTCACTTCATGCCCCAGGTGCAGGTTGGCGCAGCACAGTGCAAGAAGGAGATGAAACTCTTGGAGAGCATCCAAAGGAGGGCTACGGAGATGAGGAGAGGTCCCTTGGTTTGTTCAGCCCAGTGCAGAGGGGGTTGGGGGGAGGCCTCGTGGTGGCTGCAGCTCTTCACAGGGAGCACAGGGACAGCACTGAGCTCTGCTCTCTGGTGACAGTGACAGAGATGAGGGAATGGCATGGAGCTGCAGCAGGGGAGGGGCGGCTGGGGGTGAGGGAGAGGTTCTTCTCCAGAGAGCAATGGGCATAGCACAGCTCCCACCACCCTCAGACACTGGCTTTGGACTCACACTCGGGGGTGACGAGGGGATGCCTCCAGCCTGGGAAGCCCCATGGGGCTGAGCAGGAGCAGGCTGCCCTGTGTCTGTGGGCCTCCCACCTTGCTGTTGTACTTGCAGTGTTCTTTCCCTGTGTCCTAAGCTACACCCTGGAAGGGGGAGGAGCTGCTACCGTGGCGCAGGTTAATCTGTAGAGAAACCACAAATTAAGCTGTTCGTATCTGTGCTGGGAGCAAGGTGATATTGAGCTCGGTCTCGAATTCCCCTCCCAGAAATCTGCTTAGAACCAGCACTGCTGCCCAGAAAAAGGCCTGAAATATTGCCCTGACCTCTTGGGGTTGCTGTGCACAGCCTTTCTGCAGGCTATTTCCTATTCAAGGTCTGAGTTAATTTCTCCTTCTCTTGCAGAAACTGTTCTCTCCCCCCATGCAGAAGGACCGTGTGAGCACTGAGTTAGATGAGTCCTTGAGCTTGTCCTCCCTTTTGATGTTCTCAGAGGTGAAGGCAGGTGCTCAAGTCCTTCCTGAAACACTGACAGCATCCTTGGTGTTTTAGATTGGTTTATCAATGTTTCTGTTCCAAAAAAAAAAAATTAAGAAGGTGTTTTACCCCTGAGGATCATCACCAAAGCCCATGTGGGAGAAAAGTACTGTGCAAGGTGCTCTCCTGAGGCTGAATAAGATCCCTGTGGGCCATGAGGAGCTCAGAAGGGCACTGTTTGGTGGAGGGTTTATTGCAGAGAGGCAGCCAGCCATCCTCAATGCAGGAGCACAGGGCCCAGGGAAGTGCAGAGCAGAGTGCTGGCGGCAAATGATACATACATACGTCCCCAAATGCCATTTGCTTGTGCTCGTCTTGCGCTTGCACTGTTCTGCTGGGATTCAGGAATACAGTTTCTCTCCCGTGTTTATAGGCTCTTCATTGAGAAGCTGCCAAAGCACCGTGATTACAAAACTGCCGTCTTACCTGAAAAGAAGGAGACAATGAAGGTAAGTAGTAATGTTCCAAGTCTTCAATGGCTGCTGTTGAAAATGCTTTGGGGTTTATGTTCTCCAAGAATCTATTGATTCTTTCATCCGTTCTGGACCTGCTTTTCTTGCCTTGCTGCTCTTGCACTTAGGATTCTGTTTCCTCCCTTCAGAAACTGAAGGAAGTAGCCTTCCCCAGAGCTGAAGACCTCAAGAAAGAGCTATTACAGAGGTACAGTAAGGACTACGCTAAGTACATTGAGCAGAAGGTGAGTGAGAAGGGACTGGAGGCTTCTGCTTCCTGGGAACACCCTCAGCCACAAACGGTTTGGAAGAGGTCTCCAGGGCTCCCTGAGCCCTCCGAAATGTGAACTCTGGGAGGCCCCGGCTTTCAGAGTCCATCCTCATCCCCTGTGGCGTGGGGCTGTCCCTGCTGTCATTACGTGGGTGAACTTGTCATAGATGTCTCTGCACCTCATTTCGTTGCACGTCCTGGATGCAGTCTGAGCTGGGACATTTATTTGGCGTTTCTTTTTGTCTCAGTGTGTGAGGTCTTACGGCTCAGCAATTCAGCAGATGCCTCATAACAGTATGAGTGAGGATCTGGGGTTCTGTGGGCAAAGCACAAAGCTCTGCAGTCAGTTTTGCTTTAAGAAAGTGCTATTTTGGAGAGAAGAGAGAGCAATCAGTCTATAATCATATCCCCACACAAGGGCATGGGAGAGACAGCAGTTTATTCCCCTGGTCTTGCTGGTTTTCTGATAGAAGTGCTGATCTCTGTTCTGCAGACCCTTTAGAGGTGGTCTATGATTGCTGAGGACCTGCAAGCAGGTTGAAAGCTGCAGCTCTAAAGGAGTGATATTTACTGATGTCCTTTTGGTCTGCTGATGTCCTTTGGTGTATTTCTCCTTGCAGAAAGAGAAGGAAGAGGAAGATGCACGCAACTTGGCTTTGCAGCAGCAATTGGAAGAGGAAAGAAATCGTGTGGCCCTAATGAAGCAGCAGCAGGCAGAGCAAGAGCAGTTTCTTGCCTTCGAGGAGATGATTCGACGACAGGAGCTGGAAAAGGAACGTTTGAGGATAGTGCAGGAATTTGGAAAGCCGGAGCCAAGTCCTGAGTCTCTGGATGGGCCCCTCATCCCTGGCGTGGAAAAGCCACCTACCGATTTAACCCCAAAGGTTCCTGTCTCTCCAGTTCATCCTGCGAGTCCGTCAGTGGGGACTGTCTCATCCAAACCTCCTGTTGTGGACAGATCTTTGAAACCCAGTGCTTTGGGGAGCACAGAAAACAGTTAGTACATCTCAGTGCACCCTTCTCCCTTTCTGAGGCTGAGCCAAACACAGCCAAGGAGCTGAGTTGAGGCTCTTGGAACTGTCTCATCAGATCTCCATCCCTTCTGGGGATTTGGTCTTTCAGGCTACTGGGGAAGTTCTCCCCAGTGTGCAGCAAAGGTTTGCAGGGCTGGGGAGAACTGCCTCCTCTTGGTAATCAGGCCCCGGTCTCTCTCTGCTGACCTAAAACCTACAGCCTGTTTGGCTTTTGATCTTCCTAAATCCAAATGCTTTTTGGAGATTGGGGCTTAGCTTCTGGCTCGACTGACTGAATTCTCCTCTTTTGCCAAATACAGATCCAAAATAGCAGTTACATTTCCAAGTGACTGGTTCTTGACCAGAGAAACATCTTACTTTTAAATGACATTTTGTAAGCATTTGTGTTTCCATTTTCTTTAACCAAATATGTACTAATAGACTTCTAAACATCTTTTCTTTCTTCATATCTCTTCCCCTATTTTGAAAGAGGTACTGACTGTCCTTTATGAAGTGTCACCGTGACTTTATCTGTGACTGCCAATGTAAGAGTAGACATTAGAGCAGTTAATGTTTCCAGGCTCACTTCTTTCATTCTAGCCACTTCAGACCTAGACTGAGGGAACACCTCTCCAGTGGCACTGGCTGTCGTTGCTCATTGTGCTCCCAATTCTCCCCACAGCTGCAGGTATGGATGCCCTTCGCCAGGTCATCGTCCCTAGAGAGCTGTGCCAGAAATTCCTCCAGCTGGCTGATGCCAACACGGCCCGAGGTGTGGAGACCTGTGGGATCCTCTGTGGTAAGCTGGTAAGGTGATAATAGTAATTAAGCCCCTGGAAGCGATAGAGGTCTTTTCCTTAAGTAGAATAGCTTTAGAAGTGATTGGAGGACTCTGCCATGGTGCAGTTTCACTGATGACTGGGATTTCATACAGGTGTCAGGGCCGGTCTGCCTTTGCTTTTAAGCCAAAGGTATCCTCAGGCCGTATGTGAGGAAATGTGCCTCAGTGTGGAGTGACAGCCAGCAGGTCCTGTTGGGTGCTCAGCTTCCTCTCTGACCGCTGGGAGTCCCAGCTGTGAGCCAGGACCCTCACCAAGACAAGGCTGTGCAAGCACAGGCTGAAGACAGTTAGTTTTCCCTCAAAGAGTCTGTGTGCACCGGTTTCTGTTGGCAGCTCCAGCCTCTCTCCCCTGTCGTCTGGGGCTGTTTTGCTCACAGAAGTTTGCTCTGAAATGAAATAGTTTGATGTAGCAGCTTTCTGCAATCTGGCTGCCTCCAGGTACTTGGTGACTATTTAATTATGAGGCATCAGCTCTTAATGAGTGCAGAGATTTCCTTCTGATGGGTGTCCAGGGCTTCCTTGAGCTCCTGTGGGTGCTCGCAGGGAAGATGAACTAATAGCCACGGGCTGACTCAGACTGAATCTGTGACTCCTTCAGATACATTTACCATGTGGATTCCGTTACCATGGATGGTAGATGCACTGTGGGCTTATTTCTGGAGCTGCTCTTTCCCTTGCTGGGCCCCTGAGTGATGAACACAGAAATGCTTCATTCCCAAAGCTTAGGAAATTACCTTTGCACCAGTGGGCGGCAGCAGTGTTTCCTGTTCGGGGGGCGTTTCTGGAGGGTAACAGCCTCCCTGTGCTGCCTTGCAGATGAGGAATGAGTTCACCATAACCCACGTCATCGTTCCCAAGCAGTACGGAGGCCCCGATTATTGCAACACAGAGAACGAGGAGGAACTCTTCCTGATCCAGGACCAGCACGGCCTCGTTACGCTCGGCTGGATCCATGTGAGCCTCTCATCCCCGCCTCACTTCCAGTCTGACCTTGCTTTGAGCTGGGAAGGAAAGGGGTGCGGGGAGATGGGCTGGTGGAGGAGGATTTGATAGGGGGTTTGGTGTGGAGCTGACAGCATCCTTTCCATCGGATCTCTCTGTGATGCAGTCTTGGTCACAGCTCACGTTGCTTGAGAAATTCAGGCCTGTTGGAGGTTCAGATCCCTTCCTAAAGCACCGGTCCCTTTGGAAGCGGAATGTTGGGCTAAAAGCAGACGTGGGACATCCCAGCCCTCCGTCTGGAGCTCCTGCTGTCAGCGCGTGGCCTCTCCAGTGATGTGTCCCTATAGTAGCACAGCTTTTTGCAGACAGCTGTGTGCCGCTCTGCCGCAGGATGTGCCAGCTCCAGATTCCTCCACTGGCTCCCTGCTGCCTGTCCCCGTGGAGCCTTTGGCAGTCGGATCTGTGCCAAGCAAAACGTTTGGTGCTGCTGAGTAATCTCTCGAAAGCAGCAGCTGCTTTGCAGACTTTGACAAATAAATGCCTGCTGAGTGTGCCTGATATGTGCGGGTGTCTGCTGTCAGCGATGGCCCCGTAACGTCCGGGCGCCCTCGGGAATCCCTTTGAGCTCTCTGCTACTCCTGGCAACAAAAACCTTATGGGGAAGAAGGAAAGGCCTTTCTGCCAGAGTTAGGCCATGACATCTCTCAGCCAGAGCTGGGTGCGTTGGATGTGGTCTGTGATTTTTAAAAGCTTGGCCATGTTCATGTGATCTCTTGAAGTGTCGTGGTGATATATTGTGCATCTGTGATGCTGTGCCCCAGTGACAGCCACACTTCAGAAGCGTGTGAAGTGACTGCCCTGCAAGGTGACATGCATTTAAGGCAAGGGAAATGCTGGGCATTAAAATATGAGTTTGCAAGGGACGTGGCCAGAAAAGTAGAGCTTCTCCTGTACTCTTTCCAAATGCAAAGAAGGAGCAGATATGTTTTGGGGGCAATTCAGAGGCACTTCCAGCGTGCTAGCAAATCCTCTGTGCCATGTGAGGAGCTGTGCATCTTTACCATCACAACCTTCATTTGGCAGGTGCAGTCTATTTGAAATAACCTGTCCAAACCCACTGCCGTGTTCCCTCTTTTTTTACCCTGTGTTTCAGACTCACCCCACGCAGACAGCTTTCCTCTCCAGTGTCGACCTGCACACACACTGCTCCTACCAGATGATGTTGCCGGAGTCCATCGCTATTGTGTGTTCTCCGAAATACCAGGAGTAAGTGTGGTTGCCCACCCGTGGCAGGGAGCAGCTCTGCAGGCACAAAGCTGGGAGAGGAGTGCCTTGCAGAGTGTCCAGGGTCCTGTGCTTGAGACAAGCAGATTCGAACACGCTCTTTTCAAGTGCAGAAGCAGCTGCTTCTGCTTGCAGAGGCTTGAGCTGCATGGAGTTTGTGTTTATTTGCTCTAGGACAGGGTTTTTCAAGCTGACAGAGCACGGCCTGGAGGAGATCTCTTCTTGCCGACAGAAAGGATTCCACCCGCACTCCAAAGACCCTCCTCTGTTCACTGTAAGTCACCCCACGGGGCACTGCGGACTGTAGTGCCATGTGTTAGCATGCTGGACAGTTCACTTGAGTTTGTGTCTATGGTGAGTCACTGGTCTGTGGTCCAGGACAGGAGAGAGCCTCACGGGGGCCTGCTCCTCACTAGAGCTGGGATGCAAAAGCTTTCTGACTTGATAGTGTGTGTAGGAGGTGTGAGGTAGGGCGCTTCTCCGCAGAAATGGATCCAGGCAGTGGCAAAGGTTTGTATCTGAGGGAGGGATTTGTGTTTGTGTCCTGCCCTGCTCTCTGCGTGGCACTGGGCTCTGGGCAGTAGTTCCTGGTCTCTCTTCTTTTCTTCACTGCAAAGAGAGGGCAGTTCTCAGAAGGCCCCTGGATGCAGATTGCATTGGGAGGTCGAGGAGGCACCTGAGCTGTGGGAATATCTGAATAACCCCATTTCTTCTTTCTCTTCCAGACGTGCAATCACGTGTCAGTAGTCGAGCGAGATGTGGTGCTGATGGATCTACGATAGACCTCTTGCCTTAACTGTTGACTGTAAAACCATCTACCTTCCCTTTAGGCCTAGGTAAAGTTTTGGTTCCTTCTGTAGCAGATGATTTCTACCGTGTAATGCCCCTTCCCCTTCCTCCCTGAGCAGTCACGGTGAAATCGGTGCCCTGACCTCAGCGGGAGCACGTGAACTCGGTGCCTGGTGTTGGACTGGTGAAATAGTGTTGAGGTTCATGGTGTGGGGAAAAGCTAACTGGAGATTCAAAGGCAGAAGCTAACACTAAAGCAGTTATTTAATGTGTGGCTTGACCAGCTTCTTGGGTGAAGGGGGGGCCTGCAAGTTGCTGCAGCCTTGAGCTGTGAAACCTCTTCAAGTGCTTTTCAAAGTGGGACTTGCCCAAATTAATCCATGTTCTGCTTTGCCTCATTCTGGGTTGGTAAATTGTGGCCTTGAGCGTGGCTGGTTGGAGCAGATAAATCTTTGCTATAGTTTAAAATTAAACCTTCCTAACACCTCTCACTCCACGCAAGAGCCCATCCTCGCTGACCCTCAGAGCGCATCCTCTCTCCTGGTGCTCAGATTTCTGCCCAGTGGAGTAAGGAGGGGCCCAACCGTTGTGCTCTCCCCTTCCTTTGGGAACCCCTATTTCAAGAGTTTGGGGCGAGAAGATTCCTGGATGCAGCACTGCTTAATTCCAGCAACAGTGAGGGGATATCTGTTTACTTTCTTCCTTTTTGTGGATGGGGCATTCACTCCAGTGAGGGTTTGGGTTTGGCTGCTGCTGGTGATGTGACAGAGGAGGCTCTCCCAGCTCTTGGCTGCAGTGTCAGTGCACTCTGTGGCTGATCCACACGTGGGGCTCAGCTGCTCGCCCAAACTCCTGGGCACGTTGTGTTGCTTGAATCCTTAAACATTCCCGCTCCTGACTGCCTCTGCAGTCCTTAAAGCATTATGAAGTCTGTCCTTGCCAAACCAAGTGCTCCACGGTGCTGCCATGGTGCAGTACACCGTCTGGGGACCTTCTCTGTACTCCTCATTGTCGAATGCCAAGTGGTGACTTTGCGTCCCTGCGCTGTCCACGCTGGGCCTCCGTGTGTGTCAGCACTGAAAAAGCAGTATTGAAAAGTGGAAGGCTCAAAGCGTGACGCACCACCTCTCTGTCAGGATGCTCTGATCCTCAGCGTATGTCCACGTGGGCAGGGGGAGGGCTGGAGCTGCTGTCCCACCTGGGAGACACGCATCCATGTGAAAAGATATTGTGTCCTTGTACTTCTACCTACAAAACGGCAAACCACATTTGTTGGTGTACAGTTTAATACAGACAGAGGTTGTATTATGAGCTGCTTCTCTCGCTTGTTTTCTTTCACTCCTTGGGCTGGAAGGAGCTGCTGAGAAGGGGGAGGGAATCCATTTATTTATGGTTCATCTGCAACAGCCGCCCCCTTGACTCCTGTGTGACAAACTGCTGCTGCAGTTGTGTGTGCAGTTTTGGCAGTGGGAGGGAAGCAGTGGGGTCTCATGGCATCCCTGGGAACCGACTTTCAGACCTAACTTCTTTCAGCTGTTCCCCAGGGTGGGTTTTGCCGTCGGGGCGTCCATCCCCTGCCTGGAGGTGGAAGGAAGCAGTCTGTTCTTCGGCCTTACAGCTCCTGGGGCGGCGCTTCCATCCAATTCCTGGTGCATAGCACAGTGAATGCACCTGAGATCCCTGTCCCTGAAAGCCTCGTGTCTGAGCTGAGCAGAGAGGAGCTGGGACCACGTCGCTGCCTCCTCTAAGTTGTCCCAGTGACCCATAAACCCTCGTGGGGGATTTTTCGGATTCCTCGCAGTGTGGCTGTGCCTCTCACAGCAGCACACCCCGTCCTGCTCTGCTCTGCGCGCTGGTGCCTTCTCCAATCCCATTTTTTCACTTGGAGGCACTGAGTCATCACTTCGTTGCATTGGGGCGAACGCATCCCACCGCCCCATCCATCTCCCTGGGTGCTGGTCCTCAGCAGATGGGACCGTCAGCCCTTCCCGTGAATTTGGTACAGAGCAAACCACGCTCTGCAGGAACGCTTTGCTTTCCTCTACAACGAGGGCTGCGTGTTTTGCGGGGGCTTTCCCACCTCCCGTGCCTACCCCTGCCCTCACACGCAGGGACGGAACCAAACCCCCGCCCGAGCTCCCAGCCAGGAGCCCGCAGCAGCGGAACGTGCGAACGTTACCCATATAGGGAGGTGCCGAGGTCCGGCGGTGCGCGGGGAGCTCCGCGTTCCCCCGGCCGCCCTCAGCCTGCAGCCCCCTCCCACTCGTGGCACTGGGGTTGGCCTCGCGTGCCGCGGGATGCCGGGCGTTCCTGCGAGCATCCCGGACCGCCGGCGGCCCTCCCTGCAGCCCGGGCACGGCCATGCTGCGGCAGCTGGATTGGCTGCGGTGGCCGAACCTTTCCTTTTTAGGCTGCATCTGCTCCGGCTCTGGGCTCTGCCACCGCGGTCCCGGCTTCGGGCTCCCCGTGCCGAGGCTCAGCCCCAGTGCGGGGAGCGGTGAGGCCGTGGGACGGCCCCGCGTGGCCCTGGGAGAGAAGCGGGGGGCAGAGGAGGGCCGGGACCGCTATGGTTTGGGCACAGCGGGGAATCGTGGCCCCGCGGGCGGAGGTGTTGTGGCTTTGGGCACAGTTCCCTGTCCTGATGCCGGGATGTGGCTGTGCCGACAGCTCTGCGTGGCCGCGGTCCCCCCCGGCAGCGTGGGCTCAATGGAGCCCCGTGGCCGGGTTGCCTCCATCCCGCTCCCTTTTTATTTCCTTTCTCCTTTCTGCTCTGCTGGGTTGGGTTTGTTTTTTGCAGCATGTCATATATGGCAACCTTTTGCCTCGGTGACCTCATGTTTGGCAGCGGGCCGGGCGACCCGGGCTGGGATGAAGGCGGCTGCGGGTGTCTCGCGTGAGCTGCGGGTGTGCACAGCCGGGACCTGGGGACGGATCCAGCCCCCAGGGATGGCGGAGAACCGGGGCAGAGCCACCGCTGTGGGACGCTCTGGGACTGTGCCCACGTCCTCCCTGACACAGTGACAGCTCCGAGGCCGTGCAGGACATCCCGTGTCCCTTTTGGCAGCGGCCCCGCAGCTCGTGGGTCCTCACTGCTGCGCCCGCACCTCTCCATCCTCACCCCGAGCGCGGATCAGGACGCAGCAATACAAAGCGGGAGGCAGCGCCTGCCCCGTGCCTCAGTTTCCCCAGCTGCAGCCTCACTTCCCACAACTCCTGGTGGCAGCTCCGTGGCTTCCTCCCATCCTCGGGCACTACTGAGAGGCCCCAGCACGGGACAGCTGCCCTTAAAAAGGCACCGGGCAGTTCAGCAGGTGCTGTGCGAGCGATGGGGGCTGGTGCCTGCCCCGTGGGGGGAGTGCTGGGGTGGCCCCGGTGCTGCTCAGGGGCAGCAGATCTCCACCTCCCTCTGGGTTTGGGGCTCATCCTGCTTCCAAATCCTCCTGGAGGAAAGCTGAGGGTGCAGGGCCAGGCTTGGAAGGACAGCGTGGGGCTCAACAATGAGGATTTGGGGTTTTGGCCTGGCTGTACGGTGCCCGGGGTGCATGCAGCACTGCCAGGACTCCCGCAGCATCTTCAGCCTTGCACTGAGTTGGGCCCATTTGCCCTGCAGGGTCCCTGCCCCCGACAACTGCAATGATGGGAGGGAAAAAATCCCGGGGAAGGGAACCCCCTGGGTGGGGATGCCGGGACACGGGGATGGAGCCCAGCGCCTCGAGGCTGCGATGCACCGCCCATCACCTGGTGCACTGTTGGGATGCTGAACCCCTTCCAACTCAGGATATGCCATGATCCTATGACTCAGGTGCACGGTGCAGCCCTGAGCCATCCCTACAGCCACCGCCCTCCCGGGCAGGGCTGGGGCCGGAGAGGACCAAAGGCCGTCGGACCGGAGTACCTCCACCTCAGCTTTTGCTGAACGTCACTTATAAGGACTTGTGTCTCGCCTGTTTATTGAAGCGTAGCATAAAAGGAACAGACTCACCAATGGGATGTTGCCTCCTAAGCATCCCCGCGTAGATTTTTTTTCCCCTCACAATAATTAACTGTGCTGGGTCCTACCATCAGTCCAAGGTCAATTTAATGCAATAAAACACCTTATATGGCCATATGGCTAACACACCATCACTTAGCCTATTTAGGGTCTTTGTGTAGAGAGGATCCGCCTCTGAGGTTTCGCGGGCTCGCGGTATTTATACCAAAGCAGATCGGGACTCGGTCCCAGAGGAAAGGAGCTCTCACGTCTGTGGTGAGTACTGCCCAGCACTGATTTCTCTTTGCTTGCGGGAACAGGAAGGAACAACCCCCCCCCCCTGCACATCCCTGGGGGCTTTGGGGTGCCCCGGAGCTTTGGGGGGTGCCCCCAGCTTCATTTACATTGCACGGGGGGGTGG
>JANHGO010006460.1:0-21374 GCA_024606505.1 Aquila spilogaster
ACTGTCCCTCAGCAGTTTTTACTAATAAAACTGTTGAATGGGCAATAAAAACAAATATCCGCCTAACTTAAAGTCACTGGAACAAAAAAAACCCCCAAACCTCATTAATTTAAATTTTGCACTCTGTTTCATGGTGTGACTTACCCTTGTACCATTACATCACCTACCCAGTGCATACTGTTTCTAAAGTGTGTTGTTTCATTAGCTAAGTACTTAGTGGGTTGACAGACATTCCAAATACACCCATTCTGAGTTGCTGTTCAAAAACAAGGGGCACAAAAATAAACAACATGTGTTCATACACCTGAAAAAATTTACTTCCATTAAGCAAGATATATTACGAAGGTAACTGGTTCCTTTTGAAGGAGGTGCCAGTGCCAGCGAGCTGTAAGCAATAGGGATGTACTAGATCGGAGGGATTCCCTTGCTCCTCATATCTCACGTGGGTTGGGTGTCATCGCTCCCTTGGCTCTTGTCAAACGTCAAACTGGGTAGCCAGTGTCCCCAAGGCAGGGCTGCTGGAGCACTGAATTGAAATTATCAAAATAAAAGTGATGATATTAAATGTTAAGCGTAGGTGATTCCTTATTAAGTGTTAATTTTAAATGACGTCACTGAATGAGGTCATCCATGGTTAATGAAACAATGAGCCTCTCACTACATACCCTTCACCAATTCAAAGTCTATCACTAGTGATTAGCAACAGTGACTTTTTTTCACTGAAGGAATACTATTGTCTTTTGACGCCTGCCCTATGTATTTTACCATACCGTATCGCCAGCGCTGTGACATTGGCAGAGCGTGAGCATCCCTGCACATTGTTCCTCACTACTCAAAGCTACCTGAGCAGATGTACTACAAAATAGAAATGTATGTACGAGATAACACATTCCAAGTAGGTTTGCCATTCATTCTGTGGCACTAAACATTTCCAACCACTTATCAACTTAGTGCTGCTATTTGCATTTTGTACTCTATACTTGAAAGCATTACAGCTGCCTGTGGCAACAAAGGAAACGCAAAACTTGTTGGAAGAAAATAAATAAAATAAAACCATTTCCTATGGGACAATTCAAAGTCTCACCTCACCATCCTGAGACATCAGGGATTCTGTGTTGCCTCTGTTTTTTATTAATAATGCAGCAACAGTCTTTCAGCCACTCTTTCTGAAGAGGAGCTTTTTCTTTGCAGATGATATGAGTCATGTGATTACCTCACTCATCTGGAGTCAAAGGCTAAAAACTGATAGAGGTTCTCACTATCAACTAGTCTATAATTTGGTCGTAATAAATGAGTGTTTATCTACTCGATGGGAAATTTCATTTCACTCTCCGCCCCCAAAGTCATTACCTGCACAATAGGAACGAGCAACAGAAATTCACAACATAATAAACTATTACAGGCTTAGTGCTTAAACTGCATCTCAAAATAATTTTCCATACCGGAAGCTATAAGCAAACTATAATCCACAACATGAGAACTTTGTTGATACAATGAAACAAATGGTATTTGCATCTCCTAAGAGCAGAGAAACATTTTTTTATACTCCAGATAAACAGTTTCCGCTGTTCTCAGTATTGTTTTCCTTGGTGAAAAAACATTAAATATTCCTCATTTTCTTTTCTTAGAAAACATTGGAATAAAAGAGTGTCATTAAATAAAAATTGGATAAGAGTCTTTCTGTCTAACTGAAAGTTGAAATACATTTCCTATCTTGTTGAAAAAAGCTTATGTGCTCAACAGGGTAAGTAATATAAAAATATTGTTCAATTAACTTGGTATACCATTTACACTTATGCTTGGAAAGCATATTGCCAGTAAGAAAAGAAGTAATACTTTTAGCATAATATCCAGTTAAAAACATGCACAGTAACTTACTCTGAATAGTAAAATTTATTTTTCTAGACTTGGCAGATTACTAGGGAAGAAACGGAAATATTTGTGAATTGAACACTGAAAATGGTACACACGTCAAAAGTAATTTTTTTATTCAGTTTTTTTTTGTGAAATGTATTGTGGTACCATTTTAAAACTAAGATATGAAAAGCTAGCACAGTTTCAAGCAATACCTTTCCACTGCCTTAATCTTAACAACCTGGTTTCTAATGAATGTTATATTTCTTCAAGTGTGAAAAGCATAATCTTTTTTCTTCCTTTTTTTGCATACTGTGGAGAAATTTCAGTATAAAAATCTAACATTATCTAGTCCATTACTGATATCACTGAAGTAGCTGTGTAGTCATCCTGTGATCCTATGCAAGAAAACACAGCAAGAAAAGTAGGTAGTCATTAAGGGAGCAACAGAAGATACTTACATAAATTATTGTACAGTAATTCAAAAGAATATAAGGAGAAGAGATGTTTGAAGCTCATGCTGCTTTGTTCTTTAAGCCCTGAACATATTACCTGCTTAAAACTTGGGAAAGAGACCACAAGGTAACTCCTGTTTAAGTTTAAGCGAACAAGTCGGTGTTTCTGCGTTTTCTAAAAATAGTTCATTTATTTTAAGCAGCCTATTTGGTATCTCTACTGTTTCTTACTACTTTAGAGTGACTGGACTAAGTTAACTCCTTTAATGTCAAAACAGGCAGTACACTATCATAGACCAACATGCTTTTTTTTGTTCTCTTAAGTCACAGAGGAAACTGAAAGTGAGAAATACACAATCCTTTCTCCAACCAAAGGAAAGGAATTTCTTCTAAAAACATGTTTGCTTTTATGAAAATATTATGTTTCCTTTCCTTAAACCTACCAACATGATAATTTACACATTTTAATTTTTTTGGTCTATAAGAAATTAAAGACCACTGAAAGGAACAGACAGCTCCAGAAAATTTACAGTGAAAATCAAGTTCTCATCCCAGAAGGTACCAGGTACGTGCATGAGTTGCACAGCTCCAGCCAGTCCGGGTGATTTCAGTCACCACGGAAAGCTCACACCCTGGACTTTTCCAGTCCTGTCTTCAGGTTCGGAATAGCGACAATCAAATTATTTCACACGATTCAAATTATTTCTCAGGCAATGAAATGTTAATTAGATGTTTCTCTCCACGTGTCAGTGGATAGTGTTCTCCACAGTGATGGTTACAGTTGTCACTCTCAGCAGAGGACTAAACCAAAATGAATCCAACCTTTCTCTGCAAATCTCAGTGTCCCCACACCATCAACTTTTATACTCTGACAGAGTGCGGAAGTCATTTTTCCCTTTTTTGCACACCTTTGTTTGACTAAGAGAGTAGTGGATTTCAGTCTCTAGCTATGAAGCATGCACCTTTCACTGACAATAAAATTGCAAAAGCTTCAGCTTGCACCTGGGCGCATTCATAATAGCTTAGAAACCAAAATTCAAGAAAAATATCAGAATTGTTAAAAAGAATATAAAAATCTGTATATTTCCAAATATGAGGCCTGACTTATGTTTTATGAGAACTTGACTCATTTTTTATCAGAACTTGACTTTTACCAGTCACTGACTCATGATTTATCAGAAAATAATCTATGCTCGACATCAGCATTCTCCCTCTGTGCTCACCAGAACTGACTATCTGAAACTCTACCTTTACTAAGAAGTCATCAGAAAGGCTGAGGGAGATTCGGAAAGGTGCAGCAGAGAGCAGGAGAAAGCAGGATGGATCAGACCTAAACATTTATCCTGTTGGCGAGCCAGAACATTTATTCTTGCTCTAAGACTCCCAAGAACAGCAACAAGGAGCAGAAAAAATCCCTGACATTATTTTTTTAATAATTACTTTAGGACGTACCAATTAATTGTGGTCTGCCAGAAGAGAGGATGGACAACCTAAAATTCCAAAATCTTCAAATTAACTGTGTGCGTTAGAAGGCTGCGTGCGCTAGGGAGGGCAAGCGCTGACATTTATTTTGTATAATGGTGCATGTCCTGAGGGTAATCACCACTGGAATATTATCCCCACTCTCCGTGTCAAACATTAATGTAAAATCAATAAGGAGCCACATTCCCAACATTTTTCACGCACCTGTGCTCCCCGCCGGAGGATTTTCCCCCGGGGCGCGGGAAGAGGCTGGCCGCAGCCCTCCTGCTCCGCACGGCCTCGCTGCCGAGGGTCGGCGATGGCTCGGCGAGACCCCGGCACCTGTGGAGACAAAGCGCAAGGTGAGACAAAGACCATTTCTGGTACCTTTGCTGCTCTGTCAGCAAGTGCTGAGGAACTGAAAGTATAAAGGTTGTTTTCCGCAATATAGGTGACATCCTGGTTTGAAATGGCACAGTTGGAGTTGCTTTGTGACAAGCCTGGTGTTAAGACGCGACAGAAATAAACCCACAAGAACAGCCATCCTGCCAAATACACTCAGACTCAAATAAAAGTTTGACTTCCTAGCCCCCGATTAATTTCTTTTCTCCAAGAACATGGTTTCCTTTCAAGCTCGTTATAAATGAAGCTTCTCTTCACTCCAGAGCTGAACTAGGTGTTTAACAGGCTCTATACTTCAGTTTACCTCGTGATGAGACACTGCCAAAAACTCCACAGTTAATCACAAGTGTCACAATTATGAGGGAAGAAAACCCCAGAAAACCACAACGCACTATTCTTCTCCACAACCAAGCCGTAGCAGATCTCTCTCCTTGTCTCCATTCTCCTGAAACTCCGCTCGGGCAGCTCTTTCTCAGCTCAATATCGTAAAACTGCCAGTCTCAGAGGAGCTTCGTTTTCCCAATGTGCATCCCTGTAAGTCATTGGCACCTTTCAAACCAAGCTTTGAAAAGACCTATGTACCTGAAAAGGTATTTGACTACATATACCTTAAAAGGTATTTGACGATATATACCTTAAAAGGTATTTGATTATATGAGGGTGCAGTTCTAACACCATTTCTTCTGGATCAGGTATTTGTATACCAACCCGTTATAATGTATATAGTCAGAGAATTACTACAGTGTATGATCCTCAAGCTATGACCAACACCAGCTAAGGCCATTTCCTACTCCTGGGTGCTGAGGTACCAAATCATCGCCCCTAAATATGGTGATTGTAGCGCTCAGAAATACACTTGAATTCCCATCTGGTTCTTGTTCCTGGATATTTTGCTTTACGGAGTGGAGCTCAGTTATTTCTCTCCTTTTTCTCCACCTCAGGCTCCCAAAGCTCAAGACCAACATTTCACCGAGGCACACGGGAGAACACAACAGCTAATTTCCATGGCACAGATGGGAAAAAGATCATAACCGCAGCTCCTCACCTGCACTGACTGCAAAGGATACCACGCTCAGTTGTCACCGCCAGGATATTAGATATTGTCTAGTCAAATAAATCAGTGAGGGGACTATTCAGAGAAGCAGCTGCTGCCTGCCTCATTACTGAGGATGAGGAGACAAACGTGACCCCAGTATTACATGAAATATATGTGGAATTTCTACTGCTTCCTCAAGAAATCCACTCCACTCTCCTGCTAAAACTTCAAAGCCAAGAAAACTTATTATCCCAGACTAATGTATTTGTCTGTTTTTTAAAAACAAGATTTTTCAGAAGAAGGGATCGCTAAGGAGAGATGGCAGCACGTTTAGTCACATCTGTGGATACATACTGGCAGCAGATCCTGTATGGGGATGCCAAATGAACTCACAGACTTGGGGGGGCCTGTGTAGTTTGTTGCCATCGCTTTCCTAAAACAACAGCTTTTACAACAAAGGACCTTACAGACTGGAACTAAGCAAGCCTAAACTAAGTTTTGAACCTACTGAATTTGTGGTGTTGGGTCATAGCACATGATGCAAAGTCATCTAAAACATGATGGCACATGCCCATTTCCTTACCGCAAGAGATCTTTTCCATTTTAATCAATGCTTGCAAAGTTTCTGAAAACAGCTTGCAACTTTTCAAAGATTTGAGAGCATCTTATAAATCACTGCACAGACAAGTCATTTCACCAACCACTGAAATGCAACTTGGTTCAGGATGGCTGGTAGAAGAGGGTGGGTGCAAGTTATGGACCCATGACTAAACAGGAGTTTGGCCAAAAGTAAGAGCTTACCATTACAAAAGAGCAATGCTCTGTTTTTGTAGCCGAGAGAATCCTGGATTATAGGTGCTTATGAGAAAAACCTCCACAGAAAAAACCTCAACAGAGCACATGCTGTAGGGTTTATAATGGTGAAGGACCAAACGATCCCTTCTGGGAATCAAACCCATGGTTGCAGATAATATAAGTATTTCAAAAACCCACGCTTAGATACAATTCTGCCTCAAAGGTCAACTGGTGAATGTAGAACATCCTTGCTGAAATGCACACTGCTTTTGAAGAGACATGGTCAGAGAATGGAATATCTCAAATAAAAATTACTGTATAGTGAAAATAGGGCATTTTTTTATATATGCAATATTTAGACAAGCTGAAACAATCATCACATCTTTATATTAGCCAATAGCGTCAAAGTGCTAACTCAGAACTCCCCACCTAACCCCACATGACCATGAGCTGAGAAGTTAGCCCCTTCCTATTCCTAACTAAGGGGCATGGGAATTCCTCTGCAGTCTATTGGAAATCTCATTTGTCTATATATTGGTACCTACCTCAGTAAAACAGAGCTATTGAAAGAAACAATTCTGCTACTGTTAACTGGCTACAACATTAAACATTTTTGGCATACATGAACAACAAATTATTCCTATATCCGAATATAGCAGAAATACAAACTGCAGGAAACAATTTCTCCAGTCCTCATGGAATACGCATTAAAAGGTTCAACAAAATATACTATCTCAGATTGTACGTTTATTATTAAATTATTGATGAGCTATTTCTATTGTCATTTGTACTTGAGCTACTAGAAATTAAAGCAAATACTAAACTTCCAAATACAGTGTGCCTGGAAAAAACTTATGTTCGTAAGCTCCAGGATTCCTTGCAGTCCCAAAGGAATTTTCATAACCTTACAGGTATCTTCAAGTCCTAGAATTTGCATTCTGCTTCCCAGCTCAGCTTGCAGATGTTTAAAAATACATGCAACGAGACAATTCACTTTTGGCTACACATCTAAGAGGTTCAAACATCTGAATTATTCTGTCTGAGGTCAGCTACAAGATATGTGCCAAATTAGGTTGAAATCCAGCTGGGAAGAGCTATGAAATACTAAAATCTTTGGTGCTTGGGAACTTGTGCCTATTTCTGACCAATGCACATCCTCTCAGATCTTCTTTCAGGAAAAGGACATATTCTCAGGAACAAAATCTGAAATATAAGCTTACACTTTATGAATCTGTAGACTTCGGTCATTTAAATTTTGTTGCGCAAACAGATATACAATGCAGAACATAATAGCAAAATTTCATAACAGTGTCCATTGGTTTCTGGAATTCTAGAAGACAAAGGATGTACACACCATCATATGCACTCGCATGCCAACAAGATTTGCGATAAAGATAAATCACAGGCTTCCCTGGGCTTTAACAATCTATTTCTCTATACTCTTTAATACAACCAGAAAACATTTTCCAGGAGTTCAGGATCAAGGCATATATCCTGCTAAAGAGGTATATGCCCACAGTAATTCCACCAAAATGTTGTTATACTGTATATATATATATAGTACTAATTATATATATATTTCAATATAATTCAGCTAGTTATCAAAAGAACTAAGGTTCATCCCAAAATTTACGGATTTTTTTTTTCACAATTCAAAATTGTGAACTAGTAACTCGAGTAACTCTTACAATTCATCCTCTAAAATAATTTCACATAAATTTCTAAGCGATGGATGATATTTCATATAAACATCTCCTGAAACATTTCAACACAATTAAGGTAGAGCTAAACAGAACTCAAGTGGTTCTGCTCTTCAGGGATTCATGTTTAAGTAAATTCCCAGCCCCCAATCTAAAAGCAATCTTTGCTTTCTCTTCTCCTGGAATAGACAGCACCAATATTAAAACTACTCTTGGGAAAGGACAACTTAAAACAGAATTATCCATAAATAAAAATGCTAATGACATTAGCATTTTTCTTCTTTACTAAATATACCAGATTTCAAAACCCAAGTAGGAATTTTAAACATCTAAAGTCAAATAGTTATCTGCCTTCAGTACTGTTAATCTCTCTCCCACTCACTCCAGCTCATCCCCACCAGCTCCCCAGTCTTATCTTACTTCTCCTTCCAGGAACAGAGAATAGAAAAATCAAAGAACAGTGGAGAATGGACTGAGATGCACTTGTAAATATTTGTTTCAATCCTGAAGAACTCAACAGTGTAATTCACTATGTGCCTGCCACATTTTTTTCAGAAATAATCAGCATACTACCATAAGGCTGGAATGCAAACCTCGAGTATGCTTTAATGGACTGATTTCAAACATGCCTGAGACTGCCATCTATCAAGAAGCTACAGAAAAAAAGAATTTGTGTAAGAAGGAATTTCTGGTATTTCTTTCTTCCCTAATTATCTGAAATCAAAATCTAAATAGATTGTATTCAGCCAAAGTCCTCTATCTGTACCAGTATGAAATAAAAAAAGAAAAATAAATAATAACCATCATCCTTACCAGGGAGAGAGAGTCAGAATCTATTAAATCTATCTCGTCTGACACACAATTACGTGTGACGTAAAAACCTATCTTGTCTGACACACAATGAAGCTGTTTATGATATAATTTTAAAGGACACAAACCATCACGAAAGTAGTGGAACACTGTGGCAGGTAGTATCTAGAAATATGAAACTGAAACATCAGTTGGATCCATTCTGTAACCTGAGTGTGCAAGGATACACACGTAATTTAATTTCTACCTGAGACTTGCAGAGCTGCTCAAAGAGTAGAAGTCTCTAGTAAAAGATCCAACCTCCCTGATCACTACAGGTTCCTAACGAACATCTATGCGTTACCTCCTTACCCAAGTCAGAGCGGAGCCTGAATAATATAATTTGAGAATCTATTTTCAGTGCAACCTTAAAAAAAAAAAAAACAGAAATGTACACTGAAATGAGTATCTCCTATTTCTGGAGAAAAAAAAAAATCCAAGGCAGGCCCCTAACCTGCAAGAATAGTTGTGCCAGTACCCTGAATGCTGTCCTTGGCCACGGCTCAGAGCAGGCAGTTAAGGAAGAGTATAAAACTAGGACATATTCCTCCTACTTTCTGTTAAATCAGAGATTTAAGGTGAACTTGAAGGAGCAGACTACATCTGGACAGTTATGTTTTATAGCCACCATGGAAACTACCCTCCATGAACTTCCCTAATTCCATTTTTAACTCATTTATACCTCTGTCCTCTTTAATTTGCTTTGGCACTGAGTCCCACAACCCAGTTTCACACTGCCAGGAAGGGGTTTAAAACTTGCTTTTCCTGGGCAGCCAGAAGAAATATTAACTAGCTATTCTCTGGTCGCCTTCTCCTCACGCATCCTGGTGGAAGGAGAGCCATCTCGGAACTAATTGTACCATGAGAGAGACTTCCCTCTCTCTTTTTTTTTTTTTTTCCCCCACCCCAAATTCTTATTTCAAACTGTTCAGCCTGTTGCAAACACAGCAGTAAATTTCCTCTTCAAAGAAACTCCCTCTCCCCTCCCAGCACACTCCTGCCAGGAGACTCGTGCCTGCTCCAGCAGTCGACTCCGGTACGTCATTTTGGTCCGTGAGTCCTTCTGTACCTCTCTTCCTGAGCTGGCAGCTATATCTAGTTATGGCTGTTTCTAAATTAGCCGTAATATTTGTGAGCATTAAAAGAACCATTCAGGAAAGCCCTCTGAGCTGCTAGCTGATTCCTTTATTTTAACAAGTGTTTAACCTGCCCCAAAACTGCCACTTTATACAGTCCCAACAAAGCTGGAGGCTCAGGGACTTGCTCGGAAGTGGTAAAAAACTCCCCAGAGGTGAAGTGCATTTACCCTGAGCCCCACCAAAATGAATAAAATGGAGGAAAAGGAAATTGATGGAGGATGATAAAGTTTAAAAATAAGATGCGATTTCTTTCAATTAGAGAGAGCTGATGCTGAGCTTCTTTGCCTGATCCAATCACCAAGGGAACACGTTTGTACTTCACCAGATTCAGTAAATCACTTCGTGTGATGCGGAAGATGTGATAGTTTTAATGAGATGGCATTAAGAAGGGAAAAAAATAAAATTGAATAGTAGAAAACACACAGTATAAAAGTTAGTGAGATTTGTTAAGCTAAGAAACAGTCCTCTCTGTCACTGCAAGTTACATTTCCAAGAAGATTTAAAGCTAAAAGATAGAAAAACATTTAAAGAGATAATTACACATAGGGAGGAAAAATAAAAACTAAAAACAGAACAGACCTTCTAACAGGTTGTTTTCCACCTGTAGTATCAGTGATTCTTTAATAAAAGCTGTACAGGTCTGACCTCAGCCTGAAACAACCTCTACAGAGTTGGAAATGGTGACGGATGGCTATCATATACTCACGGGGTAGACGGCCCCTGCGGAATAGGGATAATTTGAGGGATGAATGGGATTTGCTCAAGTTACTTAAAAGCCCCCTTCTCTCTCTGTTTCTCTCCCTCCACGGGCACTATCTCACATGCAGGCAACATTCCAGAAGAACAATGAAACTGGTAAAGCAATAGAGGGAAACCTCATAAGGATGGATTAAAAAAAAAAAAAAACCAAACCAAAACACAAAACCAACCCTACACAGAAGCAGAACCAAGGCTATAAAATTGTTTCCTAACTCTTCCTTCCAAAAGAAACATTCAGAGAAAACGCTAATATTTGCTCCCCACACCCTGAAAGTGCCCTGCAAGAGTACTATCATAAGTTAACACTGTTCCATTTCTACAGACATGTGTTAGGACCTATCGCACTAGTATCTAAGCAAATTATATCAAAACTGTTATCTTTTTTTTTCCTTAGTGTGACTCATGCCAGCTGGACTAGTCTAAATATTATTAAACATCATTAAATATATTATATTTAAGCTTAAATCATGCCAGCAGGGCTAGTTAACAGGCAGAAAAGAAAAAAATGTATTTTAATAAATCATGTTCAGAGGCTGTGATGACGGGTGCTACCCTAAGAACACCAAGACTTACATTCAGTCTCAGTTATTTTCCACAAATGGATAGGTATGTCTACCAATCCTTCTGGCAGCACTTCCACTGCTGTCACTTGGTAGAAGATTTAAAAGGCAATCCAGGAAAGACTGTGATTTGCTATAAAAATTAGGAAGTGCTTAAGTGCCTTGATCTCATTCCAAAGGGAACTTCCACACCTACGAGACTAAATTTCATTGACTGTCCCTGGAAAGCGACCTGCTTTCCATACTGCCAGCAGTATAACCCTACTTTTATACTGGCATCTCTAAGAGATACTCAAAATAACAAGTCCTTCTCAGCACGGTGCTGAGGAAGACAGCTCTTATGAACTGAATGATTATTTTACAGCAGCAAAAACCTACTGAAAAGTGCTTTTACGTATTATGGTATCTAGACCACTGCAACACTCAATATTTTTATGAGCATTCTACACTTATACCTGTCTATATGTATAAACACAGCAAGCTACAGCAATTGATGTGGTTTGGGTTTTTTTTTTTATGAACTAATGATGTTTATAGTCTTAGAAGCTTTTCAACAGTGACAAATACAGTACTTAAAAAATTGCATGTCAAATCTACCATGCCTCTGGGAGGACAAATCAGCATGTGTTACATCTGCAAGTCTGCAAGCACAACTGTTAAGTATATTATAATCAACAGGAGGAATGCAGAGTACATTAAAGGGGAAAATTAAAATCATAGTAGATTGTTACCACTCTCTTCTTTTCCAGAAAAAATACTAAGATGCTGAAAATTACTCATACTTAAATCACTATTAATTAAAATAAGCCTTAGCTACTCCTTCCCCTGCTCCCTACTCCCCTTCCCTTCCCTGCTCCCCAAAAAAGACTGAGAAAAACTGAAACACCTGTGCAATGGAGACTTATACAATCTCCAACAATTTGCATTTAGAGATGAATTAAAATTCTTTTGGTTTATACTATGGTGGAGCTTCAGCTTGAGTAACTTTCTTCTAAAGGTGACCGAATTTTCCATATGAAATTTTAGAAAAAACATTTACTAAATGCACAGAGAAAATAGACTAAATGCCCCGTTGTGCATATGGCCTTTTCCAGCAAGGTAACTTTTCTCCCTTTATGTAACCAGCCACTTTGTTCTCTGCCCCCACTTATCCACACAAGCAGATTTTTTTCCTTAAAATTTTGGAAGTGCCTCTTAACTGAGGCATGAAGTGCAGGGATTTATTCCTTGCCACAGAACCGAACTTTATCTAGACCACCCAACAGAGCTCCCAGTTTCCACAAACTGTTGATTTCTGATCTTTGCCACCCCTTTGTTTCTCTGGAGAGTTTTCTCAGCAGCATCACACAACCACGTGGTTCCAGACATGCCCGTCGGATACACAAGTGGCCTTGGGGAGCAAAATCGGACTCCGAGTACAACACGGAGAGCGGTAATATTCCTGCGCACGTGCGACAGGACAGAGAAGGCAGCGTCCCACTACCTCCACCCCGGGCTTCCCCGGATCCCTACGGCGTCAGCCAGAGAGATGGGATGGGACGGGACGGGACGGGACGGGACGGGACGGGATGGCCGAGGCTGAGGAGAGGCACGCAGGGGCACACGGACATCAGCTAGCTGGTTTCCTCATTCTGGTTTAGCATCTGCATGGATGGGAACTGCCACGTATCACTAAGTTGTGGAGCTCCCACCTCTCTTGAGTGTCTCTATTTTTTTTTTTTTTTTTTTTAATTCCCAACAGATTTTTAAAAATGTATTAAGAAGCTGAGTCACTATCTGATCTAGTTCCTGTGTTCTAAAGGTTAATACAAGCATCCAAGAGTCACATTAACTTAACAACAGCAAAAATCAATCCGGCATGAGATTGAATGCACTACATTCAGCCTTAACGCCAACTATGACCCGTTGTATCAGTTTTCAATTTTATATAAGAAATTGATACAATCATAATTTCCCACCTCCTAAACTCTGAGGGAAGAAAAAATAATCTAAGCAATTTAAATAAAACAGAGGATTGACAAAGAATTCCCTTTTTCACTGATACATAATAACCTTCTTCTAAGATCCTTCTTGGAAAAAACTTCACAAAATTTTTCTTGTAGCATTGTGGGTCTACAAAATTAGAACTCACCAGTGTAGGGACAATGATGCTGGGAAGGATGAAGAGAAACTAAACAGATTAAAAGCAATAACAGACCTAGATCCTGGGTCTGCAGGATGCTGCAATACAGGTACAACATACCCAACAGTATTTTGCATGCAGTAAAATACACTTACATTCTGCCAGAGTTAATATCTAGTGTAAGTTCATGGTTTAGAAAGTGCCTTTGTGCCACCCTTGAAGTCATTGCATTCAAAAGGATGAAAACAGGAGTGGAAGAACACCTTTAAAATGCGTTGCACGTTTTCTTCTAGTCCAAAATTACAATTACTACACACTTTATAAGCCTGCAGCCAGTTTTAGTAAACTGCTACTTACAGCTCTGGCATGACAGCCAACAGATGAAAGCGGTGAGTGAGAGCTCTCATTCATCGCTGCTAGCAACTCACTGCCTTTCTGATCCCTTTCTTCAGAAACAAAGATTAGGTGGGGGGAAATAAGGTAAAGGGTTATTTTTAAAAGTCCGGATTTTTAAATCACCATCCAGGAGCTGGCTGAGTTGAGCTCTTATTAGTTGCCTCTCATCTCCCACTTCTGTTTCCATAGAAACCTCGCAGCAGCATCGCCTGCCTCACCGTCCTGAAGTCTTCAGATTCAGTCGATGCCAAACCTGGCCGGGCAAGCCGGCGGAGGATAACGGCAGCACCGCTGTGGTGCTGAGGTCCACGGTGCTGGCCTCCCATCGCATGGAGACCACGTATATAAAACGGAGAAGTTGCCTCTACCCTATTGCACAGACCGGGGTGGAAAGCTGATTCAAATCCCAGCTGCTTCCCTTCTCTCCAGCAACCCCGGAGGGATGCTTACGTGGACTGGGATGAAGGACGCACCTCAGTCCTCATAAACTAAAACCCACAAAGGTTGGAAAAAAAATCAGCCAAACGGAGGAATATTGATCTACGTAGTCAGCACAGCAAAAGACAGCTGGCTGCTAAGCAGGGGACTTCTCCAGTTCTTGCTCCCTTTTCCCTGCTTCTAGAAAAGTGTAGTGGACAGTGTCAGGAACTGGATTTAGAAAAAAAATGCTCAGTCTGAAAATTCAGAGGCGCATTGTAACAACACCTGTACTGTGGAAAAACACGCTTGGAAGGCCTTTTGTCCACGGTATTTGTCTACTTTAATTAGTTCATCTAGGAAGAAGAACGCTCCTTCTAGTGCCAATCACTTGTTTTACAGAGAGAAGGTACTGGCAATTAATTCATATTTATTTATTTAAATGGTCTGCAAATGAATAATCAGCTACTTTTTTTTTTTTTTTTTTTTTACCTGCTGCAACTTCTCCATCGCCTTTATCCCAATTGGAATATACCAAAAAGTGACATTTTGAGATGATAACTACGAGTCACCAGGTGACCAAAACTGACTAGTCGAATGCCAGAGAAGGCACTACTGACTACGGTTTGCCCAAGGAGACTACTAAAAACCCCAAGACGGTGAATTTTTCTGATCAAAAGGAGCAGGCATTTTCAGCGAGACAGTCCCTCAGTATGGCTTCCCCTGCCAACCCCAGTTAATATCATTTCAGTTTGAGTAAATTTTTCTTAAAATAAATCTCACCTTCTCTCAGGCACACCCTGATAGGGAGGAGTGGGTTATGGAAACAAGAACACAAAAAAGACCGCTACCAACTTGCTAACAACAAGGGAGCCTACGGAAACACTCAACGCTGAGTAAAAGGTGGCAAAATCTATCCAGTGGAAATCCAGAGAAAGGAAGGACTATCCTTACGTGCCTGGGAACTACTGCAATGATACCTGAACACGATTCCTCCTCTTTGTATCTATCAGGCCCTGCAGACAGTTTCTGTTCAAGAGATGTTCCCGCAGTGTGCCAGATCTCCTGACAATCCAGAAGCAATAGAATTGATTTTTTTTTTTTCCCCCGATGCATTAAAGCCTCCACCTGTATATGAAACATATACTTACTGAAAAATCAAACCATGCATTACAGAACAGATCTGGAGTTTTGGTGGGTGTGGGTAGGTCTAGAGGTTACACAATAAACATGATTAACATGTGAATATATATGAATATACACCCACAATGTGTAAGTTATAGATACTCCTTATCTATCATTTTTAATGACATGCTAAAGCAAACTGACAATCCAAATGTGTACCATGATGCAAGAATGCATTTGCATAATTGGCTTTTATTATATCTAGAGTTGTGAAGGATTTCTAAATCTAAAGAACATATAAGGGCAAGTATTAGTTTTTAAGTGAATTTCATGAACGTGGAAGGTGAAAGGAAAAATGTCAGTTTTGTGCAATAACAGTTTTGAGCCAATATGCTGAATGCAGATAGCAGCGATCACAAGTTACTTCTCAGGAAGACTGTTATTTTCTACAGTATCGGTACACATTTATTTACGTTGGCAAAATTTTGTATCCAAACCACTTAATAGTTCCTTCTTCCAGAAAGCAATTTTCTAAAATCATGCACTTCAACCTACTAGTAAATAATTTGTTTTCCAATAAAACTTTTCAAAGGTATAATTTATGGGGCAATAATACTCAGTATTATGGATTTTTTTTTTTTTTTAATGTCTGCTGCATTTCGCTGAATGTTAAGTGTGAATTTGGGTTCTCATCATAGAAAGAAGAGCAGACTCTGCTTGAATCAGCATTCCTGGTCTGGCGCAGTACAGTTCCCATCTGGGTCAACGCAACAAGCCTACCAAGACACGCCGAGCTGATCGTTTCATTTGACAGAGAAACTTAGAGTGCCCCAGTCACACCCACTCTCTTTCAATTTGCCATATTTCATTAGTGATGGAAACCAAGGTTAGTGCTATGGTTAAATGGCAAATGAAGGCTGGTTTAGTTTCTGACAATGAGTTCATTTTTCAAATCTACAGTTTCCAGCTGATGGCCAAGTAAAAGTCTCAGAGGCCTCAGTTCTCCATTCCCAGATGCAAAGGCCCTGTCACAATAACAGGAATTAAGATTTTTAAGAAGGTAAGAAGATATGAAACAGTAATGAAAATAAGATTGCTACACAAGTTATTTGTAGAGATCATGTTGCTGCCTATATAGTACAGTTGATGTAGCAAAATTTAAAAATTTAATGCCAAAAGCTGAGAATAACACTGCAAAAATTGATTTCTTCAGATTCAAGTCAATGCCATCAGCAATGAATACACTGCCAC
Source organism: Aquila spilogaster (assembly GCA_024606505.1). Lineage (NCBI taxonomy): Eukaryota > Metazoa > Chordata > Aves > Accipitriformes > Accipitridae > Aquila > Aquila spilogaster. The sequence goes on from JANHGO010006460.1 coordinate 16,322, forward strand.
CATTTTCTGATGCCGCAGGCCCAGAGGAAGATGACAGCTGCTATTGAAGATAAAGATGATTTTGTAGAAGTGCTTGGGGAATTACTAGCAAGAAATGAAAGAGCAAACTTCTCCTACCTCTTTAAAAGAGACGGCTGGAACCCATGTAATCAATAACAGGAGACTGAATAAAAGCAAAAGAAGCTAAGGGAAATACCTTGATGGGCTAGAGAAAAACCTGCAGAGGTAAGAGACACCTCTGGAAAATGTAACCTACCCATTTTAGTAGTGCGCTTGCAATTTAATCACAGGATGGCACACCGCGAGCATTGAAAACTGAATCTGGAACTCAGGGGAGCCTCCATTCTCATTCAGGTTTAAGGGAATAAAATCTTTGTCTACAAGACTGACCTACAGACTGATCCAAAAGGTTTTCTGCAAGAAACGGCGTTACCAACCTGGAGCAAGAAACACCGTATCAGATCCCTGTCCAGATGCAAGCGCAGAGAAGGAAAGCGTCCTAATCGCAACGCTATCTGACACGCGCAATCACCCAGGCAGGCGGCTTTCGCTCCGGAAAGCGCAGGAGTGCCAGAGCTGCTGCTGCTTTTCCACGCGCACCGTTCGAGCTCCTGCAGGAGCCCCAGGACCTGCCCCCGCCGAAAGGGCCGACCTGCCCTCGCCGGCCTCGTGCCGCCTTACGGTGCCTCGCCGGGGCGCGAGCAGCCGTGCGGTCAGCCGGATCAGGTGATTGATCTGTCTGAAAACTAACCCTACCAGGGAAAGAAAAGAAAGATTAGTTTTCAGTTGATCAGCAAAGCCTTAGAAGTCATTCCCACAACAAAGAGGAGGCAGGACCGGCGCTTTCGCCGGCGTGGCTGGCCCAGGTCGGTTAAGCTGCTGCAACGGCTCTTGCTCGCTCCTTCACGCCCGCAACTGCCACGCCGCTAAGCGGGTGACCCTGCGTCAGGTGAGTCACCGTAACCATCTGCGTACGCACCCTTTCCAGAGGTATTTCGGTTAGCGGAGGGCGGCTTAGCCCGCGATTCAAGCAGAGTCAAATTACCGAGCGGCTGCCCCAAAAGGTCTCCAGCCGAAGGGACGGTAACTACTTCTTCCTTGCACTCTGCAGAGAACAATACGTCACCCCGTATTTGGGGCCCGAAAATATTTGATAGAATTGGTCAATAGTAGCATCGGGGTGATTGAAGATGATGAAATTGATAGAGAGAGACAAAGCGAACTGCTCTCGCTCAGCCGGGCTCTGGCAGAATCTATTGATTTACAGCAAACAAAACAGTATGGGAAACAATATTCAGACAACCTTGAGGGTTTATTCTGGTTGCCACTTTATTTCAACAAAATGGATGCTGTTCAAAGCTGTAATTCTCACAAACTGCAAACTGACCACACACACACACATTCTACATATATATAAACACACAGAAATTCATCTTAAAGATTATGATAGAGGGTGCAAAAATTATCAAACAAACAAAAGGAGAGGTACTAAAATTAAGGCTGACGGTGAATTCAGAATTGGACCTCATGATGCCGTGTTTAATTATACAACCACCTTTTTTCTCTTCTTGATAGGACCCCTATCTCATCAAGTGTACAGGAAGACTGTTACTGAGTAACGGATTGCTTAATGCAAATTATTCTGTTCTCAAGCATCTTCAGCCTGCAGAGTGATATACAGACAATAGCAAAGATAGGAAAGATGTCCAGTGGAGAAGAGGGATGGCATACTGATGATACCCGGGTCAACCATCAGATGTTAAAATGGTTTGTGCTATTACCGTTCAGCATCAAACTTAAAAGTCCTCCTCTGCAGGTGAAATAAAAACCACCTGAGTCACCCAGACCCTGCTTCCACCCTCCGTGAGACTTTAGCCAATAAGATATCTCAAGAGAGAACCAAGAACATAAAGTCCCTTGGACAGTCAGACACTAAGGTATGGCAAATCACACCAGGAAATTAAGAACAAGAACACGTAAGTAGCCTTAGACCAATTAGGTAAATACAAATGCATGTCTGATGACAAACAGTGACAGTGACAGAGATAAATACATGGCGTTTGTTTGCGAGAGGGAGAGAGGATTGCCCCAGCCTGCGCTCGTCCCAGGTGAAGGGAACAGGAGCCCAGGGCTTTTTCCCCAGCGAAGCACTGACACCTCGCTCGCCACTTGGGGCCAGGGGCAAGAGCAGGCTGCGTAAGCCAGACCTCATCTGGGAGCTACCTCGTTTGGTGTCCCCAACACGTGACCTGTGCCAAAGCTGCCAGAAAATTCAAAGGAAAAAAATAAAAAAATAAAATAAAAAAAAAAATCTTTGGTTTATAATTCCTCCACACTGTTTTACCCGTGTGTAACCTACTGTAACCTGGTATGGTGTAAAAAAAACCTTAGTCAAAACTAAGTGTACCTTCCAGAAATTTATTCATACACAGTTTTGGCTTCATCCAAAATTCAAAAGTCATGGGAATTGGTTTTACATGTCACAGCTTGCTCACTCTGGGTACATGTGAGAGAACACGCATACATCTCATGAAAAATGCTAGGGAGAGGAAAAAAAAACCCCAAGATTTATGATTATGCACTGATTTATACATTATATTATGATCTATTCTTCTCCTTCTCTTCCAAAAGAGACTATTAGTTAATATTGTTAGAGGAATCCACAGTGAATATATATCCATAACACATACATGTTATCGGCAAGATTACATGCAAAATCATGCATTTTAAAGAGCAAAAATACAGGTTTCTCCACTGTTACACCTTTATTTCAAAACCTGGACTATAAATTAGCCAATAAGGCAGCGGTTGACAAGAAAGAATAATGATTAACTTTATTCGTAGGTGACCACTGATTAAAATAAGCTTATAAATATTTCCTGTTTTCCTGCAACAATTAGCAATTTGATGGATCTTACTTATATTAAGTTTCATAAATGGAAAGTCTGCTACAAAAATTAAAGCTGTAATACCAGTAAAGGAAACTTGTTTCATAAGCTGAAGGACTCCCAAAAAAATGCAATGATTTTTTTTCTCTCTCACTTTTGTACTCCACCGAGGTGGTGGTGACATTTTTGCCAGTTAATCAACACTGTTGTATTATGCACTACTGAAATACAAAGATATAATGTCTGTATTCTCTTCTTTTAAGCAGAATTCTGGAGCCCTGAAGTGAGTATTTCAATTATTATGCTTGCATTTTAGAAGACCAAAATGTATCCACAAAGAGAATAAGGACATACTGTGTGTCCTGATCCTCCAAACCCTTACTCCAAATGCAACTGCTGGCTGTGTATGCAGAAACCAGTTAACTTAAATACAGGTGTGAAAAAGACCAAAGACATACACCTTTCAACAAAACTTCTTTAATCATTGTGCTATCAAATTAAAATTTTTCATAAGATTAAAGAACTAGTTATTTTTTCCTTACATTTGTAGAAACAAATAGTGAACAATGAAATACCATCATAGTCACAATAAATCACTTATGATTAGTATTCCTCAATGTTTTTCTAAGACATTTCTCTTTCAAAACATTTTAAAAAACAAGGTCTTTTTCCTTGGTAGTGCTTAAAATAAAAATAAATAAATAAATAAATATCTCAAAAAGTCTACTTCCAAGTATGCAGGACTGGTTTAACAGTTTCTTATTGTATAAAGCAGCCACTATACAAACATTGGACTATTATAACGCACCTTTACAAGAACATCATCCAGGTTAGTTCTGTAACTAGCAACTCAGACCATTTTTAGCAATAGTTGCTAATAACTGTTACTCTTAAAAGCCCTGAAGCAGTAGCACTATTGTGAACTAACCCCAAGGAACTGCCTCTGCAAATTCTGCTATCAATCTGACGCTGAAAAGCAGCTCAATAGTTCCAGAAACCTTTGTAAATTCCACCTCTTTGAGAATTTATTCCAGCAGCAATTATCATCCACAGAGTATACTGGGAAAATCTGTCACCAGTGTAGATTCAAATTTTAAAAATTCACCTCAGGAAGACTAAAAATTGGCTCAATGGGTGCAATTAAAATACTAAGCCTCACTGTAGCCTGTTACTGAAAATGAGCTATGAAAAAAAATCCAGGCTTCAGGAAATACTACTGTTACTTCTAGTACACTAGCTGAAAAATGCATACAGTTGAAGAAATATTTTTGCTCCATATATGCTTAGCTATACTGAACTCTTTCACAGCAAGCTATTCCTTACATTTCTAAAAAGCAAGAGTTTGGGTTTTTTAAGCAATACATTTATAATACTGTCAAGTATCAACAATTGATCAGACTTTTCTCTTGGTGGACTAGTAAATCTATGGTAGCCAATTTAGTAGAAGCCATATCAACATCCAGCTCCATATAGTTGTATTTATTTATTATTACTCTAAAAAAACAAAACCAAAAAACCCCCACCAAGGAAACCAGCAAAAGATTTTGCTTCTGCTATTGTATATTTGCTCGGTGCATGTACAAGCTGAATGACTACCAGCAATTTCAATGCAACAAAATTATTACTGCTATATTATAAAATCCACTCTATGTTCTCAATTACCTCTTAGAACAGCTCCTACTGAAAGAAATTCTAATATACGTGAAAGACTAAGCACCATTAAGAACGACACAAGTAGTACATGTCTGGTAGTAACAAATATCTGATATTACTTGAATACAAGGAACTTGCCTAAGAAACTGGGAATTTCCTACAGCCAAGCCACAGCTTATTTGACTGCAAATACTTTTACAGTTAGTAATAATGAAGCGGCAAGCAAACAGCATAAGAAACCATAGTGCTGACTTTTTAATATCTGTACAGAATAAATAAATTCATAATTGATCAATTATATATTCAAGCGGGGAAACACAATGCTAGCCTTTCATTGTCAATTGACATACAGTCTCATCACCAGAGAGCACAAATGAAATGCTAATGGCAGAGAAGATGAATGCCAATTTCCCTCACTTTGCTCCAAGTTTCAGTGGCTCTCTACAATAAAAGATAGCTGTTTGTGGAGACTGGCTTGTTCCATACCATTAACTCAGAACAAAACATATTTT